>CALSBZ010046523.1:336854-365140 GCA_943591055.1 Gobionotothen gibberifrons
ACACACACACACACACACACGCACACACACACACACACTCTTGACTGCACTGCTACAGTGTTAATTTTGGCAGCTGTTTTTGATTTAGTCTTAGTCTTAGTCTTTAGAAGAAAATGGTTATTAGTTTTAGTCACATTCTAGTCATTTCTATCCTTCATAGTTTTAGTCTACTTTTAGTCGACGAAAACTCAAAACGTTTTAGTCTACTTTTAGTCGAT
Source organism: Gobionotothen gibberifrons (assembly GCA_943591055.1). Lineage (NCBI taxonomy): Eukaryota > Metazoa > Chordata > Actinopteri > Perciformes > Nototheniidae > Gobionotothen > Gobionotothen gibberifrons. The sequence goes on from CALSBZ010046523.1 coordinate 337,073, forward strand.
GAAAAATTACATTTTAGTCTAAATGTTTTCTCTCTTCAAACCAATTCAGTTAGGCAAATACACGTATCTGAAATTGGAATCAATGTGACAGCATCAAGTGTTGAAATTCGTAAAGCAACATTTCACTCTCTTAACACTTTACTTGTGTAATATCTAGGGATGGGTATCGTTAAGGTTTTCTACGGTACTACTAGTCTTATCGATACTGCTTATCGATCCGGTACTTTAACGGTATTGTTGTATTTACTTTTTGTTATTTTTTAAAGGGAAAAACTAACAAATTGTTAACCGAATTAATTGCTTTATTTAAATGTGAAATAAATGAAATATATATAATTATGTTAAAATATTGTACTGTACTTGAGTAAAATGTTGAGGTACTTGTACTTTACTGGAGTATGTAAATGTGTTGCTACTGTGTACTTCTACTCCACAACATGTATTTAATAGCTTTAGTTACTTTACAGATGTGGATGAATGATGTGAAATCTAATCAAGTGTTAAATCAGACTTTAGTTCCACCTGGAGTGAATTCACAAGCTACCCTGCAGACAGTATACAAATTGGGGGAAAATACCCTGCATTTTGAATGTCCGTTAGTCCACCATTAACACCTTAGTCCCGTCTCGTCTCGTCAACGAAAACTAAATATACATTTCGTCAAAGTTTTCGTTATCAAGAATCTATTTTTAGCTCGTCATCGTCTCGTCTTAGTCATGTAAAAAAGGTCGTTGACGAACATTTTTCGTCATAGTTTTCGTTGACGAAATTAACACTGCACTGCTAAATGTTGTGCAGAGTTTGACCCTTGAAGGCTGTTTCTTCTGCTCTGAAATGGAGTATATTTGTTACATATTAATAGAATTTTAGATTTTTGGATTTGATTTCAGATTTGTGAATGGGAGAAGTAGTAGATGGAAAACATACCAAACACTAATTATTCAAAGTAAAGTATTTTATTTTATATACGGTAATACTAAGGAGGCATAGGCCTATATGATGATATAATGTTTGACATTATTGATATTGAAAAAAGTGATTTGTTTTCCATGTCATTCGTGTGTTTTTCTTATCAAAAAGTGAAGTTATTTATTTGTAAGCTCCAAATCCAAATGTTTCCCTCAATGGCCTTTGTGCCCTGGCATGTGGCCTTTGCGCCCTGATAAAATGTGTGACACCAAAGGCCAAATGGCCTTGCCCCTAAAATGACGAAATTCCAAGCCTGGTCTCAGGGCTTCTTAATATTTAAAAACCTATTAATGTTTCATGCTCACTTAACGGTTAGAAACTCAGCTAACTGATATGTACCATTTTTACCGAAACAAAACACAAGTCTCACAAGAAGCGTCTAAATTAGCCCTGAGCGAAAAAATGCTAACACACTTAGCACAGAACTCAAGGTAAAAATACCAGAGGTGGGGACTCGAGTCACGTGACTTGACTCGAGTCATCCTCGAGTCCCATATTTTGTGACTTGAGACTTGCTTGACTAACATTGATAAAAGACTTGACTTGACTTTGACTTGGTATTCATGACTTGAGACTTGACTTAAGCTTGAGATAGATGACTTGAAAGGACTTGACTGTTTAAAATTAAATATTTGCGTTTCTTTTTGTAGTGAGATATTACGTTTAGTTTTTTCGAAAAACTTGATTATAGCGCAGTGCGCGCAAACCTGGCAACCCACTAGAAGGCAGGAGTGTCAGTTAACATGGCAACGGCTAGCGTTACAACAAAAATAGTGAAGTTTGGATTCAAGGATTATTTTGTCGATGACGGTAATAAGAAGAGAACAGCGGTATGCAGGGTCTGCAGTATAAAGATCGGTGACACGACCACCACAACATCCAACTTCATTCGTCACTACAAAAAAACCCACAGAGAAAGGTACGTGCGTGTGTTGTGTTAGCTAGAAAGCTAACGTTAAGTTTAAGCTACGTTAGACTTGGTTTCAAATCGATTAAGGCTGCAAAGAGAAGACAAAACTGTAAATTAACACTAGAACCTCCAAGGGATTCATTTGGACTAACCCTGATACTGACTGGCAGTCAGGAGAGGGAGAGAGAGAGAGAGAGAGAGAGAGAGGAAAAGAGATGACTCGTTTATTTTCCCTGTGTTATCAGAAGTTACTGTACACTTTTGAATAATGTAGTTCATCTACTTTTAGTTTGTTTAAATGTTTTAAGTATGTTGTTTTTGTTTGTAGAAGTGCATCATTCATTGATTTATTGTAAAATGAATCTGAACTTTTTGATCTGTTATGATGATAAACTGAAGCAATTTCTAAATTAACCCAATTAAGTGAGTTTTAAATCGTCCTACTTAGTTTATAAGGAAATTATGAAGAGGAACAAATTCAATGATTTGAAAATGATATCTATGTAGGTGCTGACGCTGTTGGCGGTTCTAGTGTTAACAGACATTTAAATTAAATATGTGTAATGGCAAATGCCATATATGATTTTCTTACCTGGAATTCTGCCTTTTTGAACAGACTGCTTGATTGAGTCCTAGCTATATTGTCTGTAGTTCTAGGGTTAATATGAATCTAATATGATTGTCATCGGTCTAAATTAGATTTCAAATGATTAACTGTGTATGTAATGAAGATCATAGTGTGGGTTAAATCCATTTTCATAATCACTGTCTTTTAACTGAATTAAATGCGGAAACTGCGCTTATTCATCAGAATTTCTTATGACTTGACTTGCTTGACCTGAGCAATGACTTGACTTGACTTGCTTGACTTTCACCACAGTGACTTGGGACTTGCTTGATACTTGTAGGTCAAGACTTGAGACTTGCTCATGACTTGCACATGTAGGACTTACTCCCACCTCTGAAAAATACCCTTATTACTTATCGTAACTGCACATACAAGATATCAGATTAAAGATTCCACAGATTCTATAGGTATTAGTAACATCACTGAGCGATCATAACTCGACAGGGCAAGCAAACACAGACATCACAACACGTATAGCTTTACGGAGCATTCACGGGAGATTGTCTCACCTTAGCTGTTATTCTGATCAAAAGTCGTGTTCAATGGCATTAAAACGATAAAAACGCTTAAAAAGGTTAATCCAATGGTTAATCCAATGTGTCTGTGTCACTTTGAAATGATTACTGATAATCCATCATTCCATTTTTATGTCAAAAACGGAGATTTGATATTAGCTGCTAATGATAGCCAGAGTGTATCGCAGCTTCCGGTTCCGGGGCATTCTGGCTGCGCATCACTCAGTCACCAATGGGTAATGTTTAGATGGATTTTAGGAACGTCCCTCTCGATTCTATTGGCTCTAACGGTTAAAAAGAGATGTCAATCATCAAAATCGACCAAGGGGAGCCAGAGATATGGAAAATGCACCCAAATGACCCCAGAAGGTTTTTCTTTCTTCTAAACCTCTCTAAAAAGGTCAAATTTCACTTGTCATCAATCTTGATACAGGGTACTTATTATACGTTATATTTTGGATTCCTAAAGCTTTTAGTCTACCATCCCATCATCCAAGGGTGGTTTTCACTATAAGTAATTATTTTCTTTGGACGGACACTATAATTGACATTTTTTTACTACGTTCAATCTGAATTTACTTTAAAATAAAAACATCTATATTGATTCTGACACTTCTACATCCAACTCACAGGTGTATCATTGCTTTGAGAAAAAAGATTATTAATTTACCCTTTTAGAAGGGAAGATATGGTCATTTGTTCTGGGAATGTCATTTTCGAGTCTGAGACCTGAAAAACAGGCTCAGGGCTTAACAGGTTAAGAGCAGATTCTTAGATCTCGTTGAGGTATTTAACAGAAACCCTGCGTTGTCAGAGGAAAAAAAAAGGAAATCTTCTTTTGTTATTTCGCAGAACTAAAAAGAGTTGGGAAACATGTTCCTGCTTCATTTTGAACAATACACAGTATATGTCAACACAATGCAGCGAGCCACTTTTTCGGTAATGTTAGTTCAATCAGGAGAGACGTGATGTATGAAATACATGTTTATTATCGGGGCACATGATATGCGGGAATAGTGATTGACGTATTACAACAAGTAACTGTAATGATGTTTGGCGATTAGGCCCCGGGTTTGCAGGATGATCATTCAGGATGGAAAGAACCGCTCTGATGAACCCCCAAAAGAAGTGAAGTATGAAGTACTGAGCTGTGAGCAATTCTTACCTTGCGGCTGGCTGCGGAGATCTATGGATGAAAATGAGAGATTAACATGGGGACGTGATGAGGCGCCGGAAGCTTCCGGGCTGCAGGGTTAAACATGACGCAGACCCACTGGCCGCAACCTGCACTGCAGGGTTGAACATGACGCAGACCCATGTCCGTAACCTTAGCCAGGGTTAGTGAACGCAGACCCATGTCCGCAACCTGCGCCCGCAGGGTTAAACATAATGCGGACCCCCGTCCGTAACCTTAGCCAGGGTTAGTGAACGCAGACCCATGTCCACAACCTGCACTCGCAGGGTTAAACCTAACGCAGACCCACGTCCGCAACCTGCACTCGCAGGGTTAAACATAACGTGGACCCACGTCCGCAACCTTAACCAGGGTTAGCGTATGCAGACCCGGAGGTCGTAGCCTGAATACAGTTTACATGACAGAACAGTTGACACGTGTACATGTTGACGTGTTGCACCACCACCAGTTATGGCATAATTACCACTTGTGTTTGAGGGTCCTTTGGATAGCCGGCACAATGTGCACAATGTAGGAACTGCTTCGTCTTGTTTTCTTAGTTATGTTCTCTGTATTTTATAGGTTTGTGTTAAGTGTAACGTTGCTGCCTTCTTGCCAGGTCGCATGTAAATGAGATTTATCTCAATGCTTTTATCTGGTTAAATCTGGTGTCCCTACTGTAGGCTATTTTTATTATATGTACAGCACTTTGGCTCGATCAAAAATCGTTTATAAATGTGCTATATAAATAAAACTTGATTTGATTTAAATGAAGGTTAAATAAGGGGGAGGGAATAACCCCTGAAGTAAGAGATAGTGTAGGAGAGGAGGAGAGGAGTCAGCCACTGTATTGAGGTGGCCGGGGGCGTGACGAGCTGAGATGAGGAAGTTGTGGGTGAGGGAGGACCACGAGGTGCTTCTCATGAACGGCATGATGTCACTGCGCGAGGAGCGACCTTGTTAATAATCCCGACCACCATTGGTTGTCGCAGGGCGCTGCGATGCGTTTCCGTAGCCAGAGGTGGCCCCACGTGGCAGCAACGCGGTCGGATGGATCTCGTGTGGGGCGGAGATGAGGCATGATTGGGGAATGAGGGAGGCCATGGCCCGCGAACCTCTCTCCCTGAAAAGAACCGGATGGGCAGCGTCCGTGAAAACCTCGTTGAGTCGGAGGAGTACGCGAGGTCGTCGTAAAGAAGGTGATGCCTCAGAAGATGTTTCCGCCACGTGGTTTCTGATGCGGGGAGTTGGCGCGGCCGCGCCTGGGGCAAGCTGATTTCGGGTGAGCCTCCCTGCAGACACTGCAGATATGGAGGAATGTACAATAGGGATAGGGGCAGACATTTTCATTAAACCCATAGCAGATCCTCCTGTCGTCTTGCCTATCCTGCACCTGACGTTTTTGTCTATTCCCAGAATGCGACGTGGGAAAAGCTCTGGCCCCGGAGAGAGGCACTGATGGGCAGAAGGGGGAGGTGTGGCCCTGCGTCCCGCAGCTAATGCACAAAGCGACTTGTTGCCCGCCGGTAGCCATCACGAGCAGCTCAGTGTCCAGCACGGACCAGTCCAGGCAAATGTTGCAGTGGGCTAAGTGGAGCGCTGCTTTGCTAGAAAAGCTCTTGTGGTAGGAGTAGAACGTGGATTTCCCATAATTGAGGTAAAGATCGCCGATGATGCCCAGATAAGCGTCTAATTCACTTCTTCTTTCCGGGTAAACGGAACACAGGACATCGCGAAAGATGCCGAAAGCAACCAGGAATTGCCCTATGTTGAGATCTTTGAGGAGCTGGGGATCTGCGGATTTAAACACGGCGGTGATGCTTCCTCCCGTGGCGATGGTCTTGTCGCACCCTGGGGACGGCAAAAGGAGGCTGACTAAATTAATGTCTTTCCCTACAAGGATTTTTGGGAGGAAATGTAAGCGCCTTGGGGAATGTAAGGCCTACCTAAGGGAGGCGCTGGGAGTGCGGAAGCCAGGGAGTGAGAGGGAGCTACAATTTGTGGATGCAAAACCCCGTGACCCGGCATGAATCCTGGCGCCAGCGAAGCGTGGACCCCGGCCCAGTTCGCGGAAGAGGTTGAAGCTCCAGCGGGGCCCTTATCCATGGCCTGGAGGCGAGCGTCGATTAGCAACATGGAGCTAGCCAGGGATTGCAGGGTGTTTGCTATGCTACCGTCCGTGAAGGGCTGGTTACCGGGGCTTCCGGGCTGGGCGGCGCTCAGTTGAGCCTGGGGCGAGGTGGATCTCTGTGATGGACGAGCTCTAGGGGGACTTGACTTCCTTGTCCTTTTTCCCCCGCGGGTGCCCTGCTGACGTAGATGGGAGATGATGAAGTCTGCTTCCGCTGATTGTGAGCTGCCACGGGAAGCCAAGCGGGCGCTCGTGCGTTGGCAGCTTGAGGAGTTGGAAGCTGCATCTGGAGGTACGTCGGAGCCGGGATCAAGATCCTTCGGAAAAGGTTCGTTGTCGGAGGAGTCTGTGTTAGACATTGTGAGATTTTCAATCTTTTCTAAGTGTTTTTAGCAAGAGGAGTATTAGGTTACTACCATTGTGCGTTGACACCTGGAATGACAACTGACAGGGAGAGCAGATTTAAAGGGGTTAGCAGGTGCGATGATTGGCTAGCCGGGGCGGGACGCCCCTGATCACTTATTGAGATAACGTGTGGCACCCGATAATGTTGTCTTCCTGATTGAACCTGCGCTGAGCTACATAACTGCCCCTGGTGTCTGGAAGTGCTGCTGAGCAAACACTTCTTCACCTTTCCCTTCCCACAAATACCCAATTAGGTACTTTCCCAACATAGTTGTATTAGTTCTCTAAGAAACAAATTAGTCTGCAACTCCAAGGATGGTACATGAAACTGTGTATAATTGTTATTTCACTTTCACCGAAACCATGTTTTCCGTGTGAGGCTTTGGTTCAGTCTCAGAGTACATTTGGACCAAAGAGTTTTCTGTCTCTCTTTTTTTGGCCCGTCATTTGACCCGTTAAAAAAGGCCTTAATCTGTACCCAGGGGGAGCTCTCTGGCTGCAGCAGTCTCTAGGTCAATTATCTTTAAACGAGTGCATAGCAAATCTCATTTTCAGTAATGATAGCATGCACTATGCACAGGGAAGATACATCCATTATATCCTGTTCTCCCTGATCTGTAGAAGCCCGCTTTGAGGATGGAGTAGAGTTCATGACAAGAGCATTGTGTGCTTCCAGGACTGCTGTTCAGCCAATTGTTGCTTCCTAATTGCCAGACACTTGAAACTGCTCATTGTCTTACTACTCCGTAATAGCCCTTAACTTCAGAAGGGGCAATTATGTTCAAGTATCTTTATTGCTCCCCTTTATGTGACCAAGGTTTCAGACTCTGTGTGAGTAATCCCTGGTTGGCAGTCTTCTTCGCCCAGAATAATAAGGGGAGAGAAGGCATATCCACTATTTTGATGTACTATATTTAGTTGAATAGTATAGTATAGTATAGTATAGTATGTACCATTATTTTTGAATGAGTCTCACAAAATGAGCAGGGTTGAGTTTAGGTTGAGAATAGTTAAGTTAAGCAACACATTCAAAATATAATCACATTCACCTATAGACAGTACAGTGGATTTATGACCAAAGAAGCCATACTCAGTCTTTAGAAACATTTGTATAATGATGGCTATGCAGGTGCTTTGGTCCCTTTTTGGCCTTTTACCTGCAAACAAGGGGCTGCTGGAAAACTCGCATCATCATATCTCGGAACGGAAGTCATTGTAATGAAACGGAAGTCATTGTAATGAAATGGAAGTAACAAAGAACAATGCTGCAGTGATACAGTAGGTGGCGATAATTCTCCTCTACTGTTTGGAAGTCGCCATTAAAGAAGAAGATGAAACAGAAGCTCCAATTCACCATGGATTTATAGGGAAACGGCACCGCAGCCGTAGGCTGGAGCCTGGACCGAGCAGTCTACAAACTGAGACGGTCTGGTCTATGGAGGTGTTCTTGTTTACATCACCTGGCGCAGTTAGTGAATGTGAGAGTATTTCAATAGTGTATGTGTGAGGTTAATTTTCAGTAGTGTGTGTGCGAGGTGTTCAGTAGTGAATGTGAGAGTATTTCAGTAGTGTTTGTGCAAGGCCAGATGTTTTCAGTAGTGTGTGTGCGAGGTGAGTTGGAATTTTGGCCTACGCGGCCCTTCATAGTTTTCGCGTTAACACATGCAATTCATCTGGAAACCTTGGCATGTAAAAAAAGGCAAATCAATCACATTAGGCCTTGCGATATATCCTATATAATAATCTTCACGTCTACGTACACTATCTGGCTTACCAACACCATGAGTTCAATTTGGCTGGTGCTAACTACAAAAATGTGTTTACATGCGTGCTCCACTCACAGAAAATGCTGCTGCATATCAAATCAAGCTCTCCATAAACTTACAGCCAGACACCATGAGCGTTGGATCTGTTCTGACTTCGCTTTTAGTAAGCTTTTATCGCACTATAGTTAGTCGGCTTTGTGAAGGCGTTTACGCTTTACAGCAGCGGTGTGGTATTCACAGTCCCCCTGCAGATTGTACCTTATCTGGGCCCAGATTCTTCGCTTCTTCCGGGTACATTGACCCATGTTGACTAGAGTGCGCTGTGTTAAGTTAGGCTTAAACTGGGGCAGGGTTTAGCACTCATCTGCCTAAGACTGCTTTGCCAACCCAGGGCCATGCTGCGTGCCATGCCAGCAGATCCCGGGATAGTCACACTCTATTTACTCTGGCATCATCATTTACACTGGTCAAGCTTCTTCAAGTGACACACACACTCACATGTTCATGCAGATTGATATTTCCTTGTTTTAGTTCTAAACTTCTCCTTAAAGCAGATGAACTGAGATTTGTTTTAAATTAATCTAACCAAATGTCATTCAAACACTTAAGAATCAGTTACTCTAAAAAATATACAGTATACCATGCATGTACCTGCTTCCATTCTGCACAAATTGTAAAATAAACATTTTCAATAATACAAATCTGAATACATATACATACATACATATATTTGTATACAATTAAGAATGAATGTGCAATAAAAGGAAAACACCAAAATGAAGATATTTATACAGTATAAACACAACAAGTTTGAGTAATTTTCAATGAAAGATAGCATTTAATAATAATAATAACTCAAATAAATTACATAAAGAATGTGTTTGCCTCCTTCTCCACAGCTGTCTGGGTGGACTAGGGAAGCTTGGGCACGGCTTGCTTTTGTCAGCGCACACTGTGCCTCCTAATCACACCTTATTCTCTCAGACAAAAGGCCCTAATGGTTCAATATTTTAATGTCTGCTCAGAGCAAGTGAAGACAAAATCCTGCTCGCCATCTGCTGCAGCTGCAGATGTTCCTTGCTCAGTGAGCTGAGCTCGTTCACTGGTGAGGGTTTTAATTTCACATCGGCGTAGGGAGACCTTCTGTGGAACAAATTATTCCAAATTATGACAGAGAGCCTCTCAAGAGCCCTCTTTGTTCTATTTGGGTAATAACGTTTCTGGATGAACCTTTGTGCAGAGTCAACATGTGTGTGTTGTAACACTTATGGGCAAGGGAAGCAAAGAGTGTGGCTTATGGTAAGAATATATGTAATGTACATGAGGAATTTACATGTACATGAAAAATTCCACGTAGAAAGGGCAGCTTGAAAATTCAACACTGAAGTTTTTTGCCTGAATATTGCAATAGAAAAATTCTTTTTAAATATCTTATTCAAATGGTGAAGTAGAAATGGACTGCCGTGGTTTTCCAGTCTTTGCGACCCCTCAAAGCTCTTTCACATTTACAAGTCAGCATTCACACACATTCATACAGAGGCTGCCATACAAGGTCCCACCTGCTCAGGGAGACTAATGTCCACACACAGTTGGCAATGCCATCCGGAGCAATTTGGGTTTAGTTTCTAACCCAAGGACTCAACAGCATGTAGGGCTGGGGATCGATCCACCAACCTTCAAATTGGTGGCAATAACCAATCTTAATCAGGGCTCGACAGTAACGGTTGCCAGATTGCCATTGGCAACCATTCAGAAAAAATGTCAACCACTTCTTGGCCTTTGGTTGCCACTGATGGCAACCAGTTTTAAACATAAAGAAATAAGGACAGCAAACAGCTAAATGTGCACCCCAAAATAGATACATGTTAATTATTTGTTATATTAAGAGTGATATTTAATTATTGTTGTGACCAGTCGGAACCTGATACTTAATTTGCACGTCCATTGGTGTGATTACGGAGCCAGAAAGCGATGCACGTTTACTCGCGTGGGCGGTGCGCCGTGTGTTTGTTTTACAGAAAATGGCGAAGCAAATTAAGTTGTTTGACTGTGCGGTAAAAAGTTCAGCCAACCCGTCAACATCTCAAACTAATGTTCAAAGGGATTCAACTGATAAAGCGCAAGATGAACCCGAACGAAAATCAAAGAGGAAATGTGTAAAGTCTTGGGAGGCGAAATATATATGTACATTCTGCTCCGTTCCAATCCAATCCAATCCACTTTATTTATATAGCACATATTAAAAACAGAGGGTTTACCGAAGTGCTTCACAGCCACATAACATTATAAATATAATATTACAATAATAGATAATAGGCACATATAAGAATAGATAAAAGGCATACATAAGAACGTTATACGTTGTGCATTCACTTCCGGTAAAAGTTCCTTCAAAATAAGAGTCCCGATCTTATTACTACCAAAATAAAAGTGCTAAACGAAACTTTACCATAGGAAAATATTGGCATACAAATATAATCACTTCTATAAAAAGGTAACACATTTTAAATATAGTTAGACATATTAGAGGTAATGTACAGCATTAATAATTAATATCTAATTCTTAACTGTGAATGGTTTTCATTTATTCAACATTAGAAATGTAATAGTCTGGCCAATGACAGAACCACAATCAAGACTTCAATGCTGAAGGGCCAGTGGATCTATGGTGGGGGTCAGCACAAAGGTCAAGAAAACCCACATTTGAAAGGAAGACAACGGATGACCAAGAAACTAGTGACTTGCTCAATTCATTTTTGAGGGATCTGTGAAGAACATGACAACAGCTGCACTACTGGTATTTAGTATACCAGCAATTGAGGGTGGACACGTTTACTACCACTTAAGTTTCAAATAAGTCTGTTAATGACTTATTGTAAAGCATTTGAACATTCTTTTGTGTCACATTTTCATTATTAAGTTGATGTATAACTGTATAGTATCTTAATTATTTAAAATATAAGGTGACTAAAAATGGCAACCGTATTTTCAGTTTTGGCAACCAAAAGCTGATGCCTGGTTGCCAGCCTGGCAACCACTTTTAAAAGTTAGCGTTGAGCCCTGTTAATATTTGGAGCAGTAAGCCGATACTATAAAGCACCAGCAAACAGTGTTGGTACCCGGTGTACCTCCAGGTACCAGTCTACTCTCTGTACTCTGTCCTTTCTGCAACCATTCGTTCCCCAACCAAGTTCCCTATTTGCTTTTCTTCTGCCAGCCGAGCTAAGCTAAATAGTACTGTACATTTGTGCAATCGAGGAGTTTTGTTTGTTATCCTGGTTCAGAATATAGCTGAACCGCCTCCCAATTATTATCGAACAGCAGAAAGGTGGTAATGTTCAGCGTGATGACACTGGTTGGTGACTGCCGTTTCTAAGATGCACAGAAAGTTTGTACATTCGCCATTCTCTTTAACTCGTGTTAACCACAGACCTTATTTCAGTGATCCAACCAAAATCCTGTGGAAGTAAAACATAGATTCTAAGATAAGCAAATAACATAAGCTGAAATGCTAACTCATTCCTGCACCAGTGCAATGTATATCCTAATCCTGCTTGCTACCATTTGCTCAAATAACATGTGAAATACACATTGAATCTCCCTTTTCACAGTTACTGAGTTAATTTAGATAATGAAAGCGAAGGGTGAAGTGCAATTTTGTATACTTGGGTTGAATAACTGCTTCAATAATCCACTTCGTAGCACTGAGTCATAATTGGTACTTACAGTTAGCATGCTGTGATCTCAACTTTGCCTCATGATTCACTAAATGTCCCCTTTCAAATCAGCAGAGCTGCTGTGTCATGTTCAAGAGAGTAATCCACCTTCTCTTCTGCTCTGGCCCTGATAAGTGAACATAATGAAGCTGTGCACTGTGGGTTTTGCATGCAAACAACACATTCACATTGAGTTTGAATCTTCTTGCAATGTGCATCCTGTTCTGCCATTGTTTGTGGCATTTTTTAAATGTCACACCACTCTTCAAAAGAGTGCTTAAAAGCTTCATTTTGTGAAGTGTTTTAGGACACTGTGTGTCTCTAATTGGCTGAATACTGAGTGTCTAACCCTGGGCTTACATTTTTCTAAAGGAAGGTGAGGGTGACTACTACTGCATACTACTGTTTCCTGCTGTCAATCATGCCTTTGCAATAACTTCAGTTCCAACTAGTTTTGTGTTCTTGTTGCTTTAGTGCTGTTTCATCCATCTAGAGAGCCCCTCAGGTTGTTGCCCTCTTCTATGTCCTGGCAATACTTACCCCCAGCCTCTATGGTCTTGGGTCATTTATGCAATAAAGTGAAAAGCTAGCTGCTGCTGAGGGACAACTTCACCACAGAGCTTGTAAAGACAGGAGGTGCTTGTTGTAATGGCTTCCTGCCGCTGGGTTTTTCCTCTGACCTTTGCTTGCTCCAGTTCACAGCGTGTTACAACCAAAAGAGGTCCAGCCGTCTCCCTATAAATAAACACTTCCAGCTGAACCCCCACCACATGCAGCAATTAGCACACAGTCGGTGGCCTTGATGTAGCAGGGAAAATCCTCAGCCTGGGGCACACCAAACTGCTTTTCCCTCAGCACTGCACAGAACAAAATGAAAAAAGAGACTTCCCATTCGCTGACACTACACAGATGTGGGAAATCAATGACTTCCTTTAAATCAGGGGTTCCCAACCTTTATTGTGCCAAGGACCGGCAGATGCATTAAAAAAAAATCGCGGACCGGTTAACTGATTTTAATATTTACTCACCAGCAGGGGGCAACAGAGGCTAATTGTATTTAACAGCCTGAAGAAATACCAATATGCATCCGAAACATATTAACAAAGTTTAAAACCAGGATACAATTATACGAGTAATAGGGGGAATAATCGGGCCGTTCGATGTGTGTGTGTGAAACGTAGCAGCCTGCAGTGGGGAACACAGTGAAGGCGGTGTGTACGCGTGGTGATCGTTACCTGCGAAAAGACAACACCCATAGGCATGTCCCGTACTTAGTAAAAGTCGGGTGTGGCCGGTGAGTCTGAGGGCAGCTGTCCAGTGCTGAAACTCCCTCGGGGGAGGTACAGTCTGTCTGGGACAATGTGCTCCCTTCTGTGTTTATGATAAAACTCAGGTCGAGCAGGTGTATTACGGGGACATTAGCCCGTGTAATAATCCCCTGTGTTGACTGTGCGAGAAGCAACCAGTCGTACAGGTAGGTTGCCGGGAAAAATACCCAACGGGGTTATCGCGGCTTCCGTACATCGTACAAACTCTTTTGGACTAAAAACAGACCGAAGAGAAGTAGTCCGTACTTGTGAGGTACATCCTGAGATGTACATTACAGATATTCCCTGTGGGTAATATGCTGGGGTTTGAAACATGCAACTCCAAAGTTGACTGGTGTGAGCCAGTCGCCCTTCATGTCGCACGAGACATAATAAAGATGTGAGTGAGCATTTCAAAGCTGTATCCCTTAAGATATCTGCTTAGAGCTCAACAATCTCAATATTGGCCGAGTTCCGTTCCCTCTCCGTTCGTAAACGGGGAAATACTTGGAATGAGAGCCGCACTGACTATGTATGACAGGTATCATTTATAGCCTTGTTTTCTATAGGTGAGAGAATCACTACTCAGAAAACGGGTTGACCCTCCCCGAGCCTGCGAGTGCAGAATGCCCGAGAGCGAGGGAGGAGGGGGGGTGACATTGGGTCAGAGGCCGTAGCCTCGTGATACTGTCTCGAGAAAGTCCTCGGTAGACATTATGAACATCTTCTACTGATTCCTCTTTAGAGTCAACAGAGATGACGTGTCTCCCACCCTCAGTCTCAATTTGTCGCGATATTTTGGGGTCTTACGGTGCCTGAGCACGGTATTGCCCTATTCCGACAATCCCCACCAACACTACGCCTGTGTGTGGTGGTGGTGTTTTTAACCGACCCACCCGTCACTGCGTTAACACGTGATGGTAGAGGTTTTTCACAGTACCAGCCACCACTAGGCTGTAAGTTCCTTACATGGAAAGAAGGCTATTGGGCCTACAAATCTGAGCACACGAATGACCACTATGTGACAACTGGTCAGATACTGGTACCGCTGATGTAAAAAATGTACTCTTTTTAAGGCTTTACTTTGTACAAAATAAACACGTTTTGGTACATTCTCAAATATATTCTCCTTATCCTTCAGGGTTAGGGTTAGTAATGGCCCTGAGTACCTATTGTATTCACCACTGACACACAATAATTTAATACACTCTTAATTTGATCACAGTGTACTTCAACAGAGGCCAGAAATCAAGCCACCAAATAATCTTTTCTTTAGCTGACATTCTATAACCATTGGATCGCTTTTTGCTCAAGGACGTCCTTTTTTGCTTATAATGAGCAATGGTTGGTCCGTAATAGAAGTACAAAAAATCAACCTCTCTTTCATAAAATATCACAATTTCCACAATCTATTTTTGCAAAGAGCTGCCCCCATGAGTGTCTTTTACGAAGCAAAGTGGACTTCAGCTTGAAGGCTGATGTGAATGTGTGTTCTGCAGACACATATTTTCATTGCCCTCTGTAATGACATTAGTACTCTGCTCTGAATGAATTATTTTATAGTCTTTTACCTGCAGGCTAGCACAACCCTCATTCACAGCAAGTGGCTTCTGAGACTATTTTTATAATGCCTGTGTGTCCGTGTGAACTTCTTAGCAGATGATAACTTACTTATTTTTGCATCTCAGGACAACTTGGAAAATCACAAATTGCATGCATGGCTCTGTGTTTGTCGCTATGTTTTATTCTAGTGACCAACAGCTTATTCTTTCTCTCAGTTCTACAATGTTTTTTAACTGGACTCTTTTGACTGGAATTCAGATCAGTCCAAATGGTGACCTGCTAACAGACTCCCTTGGTTTTCTTTCAATCTTTATCATAACAGAGCTCCTGCTCCTGTTAGGGTGACTGTATATAGTGTGTGTGCTTCCATGTTAAGCTTTGTCTGTCTTTCTCTGGCTGCCAGTTGAGGATTTGATGTGGGTTGCGATCTCCCTTGATAGCAAAATGACCAGAAGGTCTGCCCCATGTTAACCCTCCATGCTCTCTCCATCTCCTCCTAGCACAGAGAGTGCAGGGCCAGAGGGGTTGTTCAGCTCAATATGTTAGTCAATCCTTTATCTGACTGTGGGTTGTGCAAGTTAGAATATATTGCTCCTACCATGGCTCTGAAAAGTAAGTAGCCTCACTGGTAACCGGTGCTGGGTACTGATACATCCATGGGGTGGTCCATGTTGCTGAACTAGCAGACACATCTATCTGTGCTTTCAAAAGCAGCTGGTGTTTCATCGAGCAGGGTTAACGCATCATTGATTAGCATGTTCTGTGTTCCTATAACTGTGGCAACCAGCTTGCTAACATGTCTAAAAAACTGAAATATGAGTTTATTCTGAGGAGTTTGGGGACATTATTTGTGTGGATCTACCAACAACCCAGGGTTCCCATCTGTTTAACATGTGTGCACTTCTTATTTTAAAACCATATTGCTCACCATACATGTAATTGGAGAACCTCTTTTCATTACCACCTTTTGTTTATAAAGTGAAACAAATCAAAAGATTATTCTCATTCCAAACATTTACAGGTGATTTCATTGCATCTTATTCCCATTGTAGTTTACTGTGATTGTGAATGATCAGCCTTAGTTGGATAGTAACAGCCATTGTATCTTTGTGGTTTAAGAGATGCTGCTTGTTCTGCTGACCTTCAGTTCATTTCACCTAGATGTTACACAACCGTTGAGTCATGGGGTTACAACAGAATGACCATTGGGCTCGCTCTGACCTGGTTTTCTTGCCCTGATTCAGAGCAGCAGGACGTTGCTCTTCATCTGAGAGTTGAGAAGCAACAATCACCTCAACACAACACAAACAACAAATAACACCACTGCTTGTAATTGGCTGCTAAGAGCGTTAGCTTGCCACCTCCGTCTCCTCTCTTGGGCAAAGCTGTCAGCTGTAGGTCTCTCCCCACTAACCTGTCCATGTTGCCTGCACTTATAAATACCTGCAGCTGACATTTAAAGCTTTGAAGTCGCTGCTATAGAGCTTAAGAGCGTTTCCCCTGAAGTAAACTAGTGTATCTTCACGGCACAATTCCATCAACAACAACAGTCTGGTGAATGTACAGTTAAGGTTAATGTGGCTGTTTTTGTTGATTATAGCAAAAGGAACCCTGAGAGGGATCTCTGGTTTTGAATGGCTTATTTGAAGCAAATATTCCTGCACTTTTCTTGTTTTGAGTTTGTATCTTTGTGAGTTATTGCACTTATTATTTGTTGTTTTCGATAAAAGCGCCAGTTAAATTAAATGTAATGTAATGTAATGATTCATCCATCAGTGTTCCTTTTGCTGTAAGGACCGGCTCGCTGCAAATGTTCGTGTTTACTACACAGAGATAGTAGCTTTGATTGCAGAGTCAGTCAGTCAAAGCTATGACAAATCAATGGGTTTCCAGTATTATTATTATTGTTGTTATTAGTATCATTATTATTAATATAACTACTATTATAAAACTACTATATATTTTCATTAATTTACAGAATTGTATTTTGTATATGTTTTTCTTTATAAAATACTATAAGATTGCTACTTATATCATATGATTGTTATAATTTCTTCATTATTTTAATTTTTATAGTATTATAATTTGTTTCCCTCATCTGTCAATCTCTCTCACACATGTCTGATAAACATGTTGTATTACTCTTTTAATCTGTATTCGTTTTTTTCTAGTTTCCCTTTGTAAAAATAAAAAAGGAAAAAAAGAGGAAACATAAATAAAGCATTGCATAGTATGGGTGCATATAAGTGATGAGGGAATGTGCAAACTGGCTAATATGGGCCTCTCTTTGTCTCTGGTTGTCTCACCACTCTACCATAAGGCGGTTCTTTCATGCATTGGATTGACATTGAATAAATAGTGAGCTTTGCATTTGGTAAACAGCATCAATTTGCACTCAGTGCCCAATCGGGAGAGACCACACACTAAACCACACCAGTGCACTGCTGTTCATAGCTGTTATAGCTCTGTGCTAGCCACGATTCCTGCTTCTGCCATGGGTCTCAGCCTTGGTTACATGCAGTGTGGTTTGAAAAAGAAACCCATTTAGCGACTTTACTGGTATAACAATTCAATTTCTCTGGGAAACATCTACAAGCCAGTCAGCTGGAGCATAATTATCTTGCAATACAAGTTGTAATAGCCACTTAAGCACACATTATGTTAGAAAAAAATGTTTATGTCGGCATGACACATTCATTGAATATCATTTAAATTGCTAGTGGAGCCTCGCAGCGCGGCAAAACTGTGGCGCGCTTACACTGTAGGTGCGCCGCGTTTGGGGGATGCGGGTGCTAGTGGAGCCTCGCAGATGGGGTTGTTCCAATGTGAGTTTGGAAAATTGCACAATATAAATCTATTCTAGTAGACCTCAACAATGGAATTATGATCAGTAGAAATGGCCATGTCATGGGATCTTTAAGTGGTTACCCTCAGTTCTGGATCCAATACATCTGAATGTGAACAATTCAATATAGAAGCTTTGTCTTCAGCTCAAAACAAAAGTAAAACTCCTACTGGTCCCACTAAACTCACAGATAAACCATTAGACCCATTATTAAAAAGCACATCATCCATTCTGTAAAAAGAAGAAAGTCAAGAAAAGTTTACCTCATTGCAATACAAAACACATTTGAAATCCCAACAGCTGTGATGTCACACACCACTCCAGTCTTTCTTCTACCCGAAATATAACTTAAACAGGCCATTCAACTTTCCCCTGTCCTGAGTGTGTTTTATAGGTTTTTCTGCATGTAAATGGTCTTCAAAGACTAAAATCCCTGTGTTCCCTCCAGAGGGAGTTTCTAAAATGTGTAGCTGTGTGCATGTAATGCTTGCTCAAAACTAGGGATGTCAGGAGTACTGATTATTTGGTATCAAGTAAGAAAAAGTGATGCCACTGGTTTTTCTACATTACCGTCCTCCTGTTTTTTCATGATAATGCTACATTGTGAACACAAAGTACGTGTTGAAATCTGCAGAAAAGCTAGCTAACGTTAGCTGTTAGCAGCCAATGAACGAAGGCTCTGCAGAGTTTAATTATGGTGCGTCCAAGCTATTTTTATAAAAAATGACTCATAGATGTTATTATGACTTGCTAAACCTACCGCCAAAACTAGTATGTTAAAGGTATTAAAGAAGAGTATGTTCAATGACATGACATTTATTTATTTACTTATTTATTTCCCTGTGTTATTGTATTTGTATTGACAATTTTAGAATCTATTTGTTAATGGTATTGGCAACTAAACAGTATTATGGAATCCAAACTAAGTTAGAATTACTATGCAATTGGAAGTTCTACTGAGTTCTACTATTCTCCCAATTTCTTTGGAAAAGCGTGTTTAGATCCCCAGTCTGTATGAGACATTTTATTAATAATAATAAGTGGTGTCATCATTAGTTAAAAGCTTTAATAAAATGGTGAGTTTTGAGAAGCACATGAAAGAGGGCTAGTCAAAATGAAAGAGAATTTTAATAAAGGAAACATTTGCACAGTCCAGTAAAGAAAGCCCCTGGCAATTATTCTTGTTCATCGATCAGACTCAAAATCAATACTCGGTAACCTCCAAAGTTTAATGACAAAGTCTGTGAAAATATGCAATCTGTCACTTTTGAATGCATTTGTTATGGAAAAAAACTAAATTGTGTCAGACTTGGTCCTGGGACCGCTTTTTATGGAGCATTTTAACCCTGAGTTATATGTGTTTAACACCTTCCTCTTTGTCTGATGACATGCTCTCAGATGGATAATACTTCATCAGGGACTCTTATATACTGTGATATTTATCAGCCTCCATTACATGCTTCGTGACTCACCTCCAGAGGTGCAAAGGTCATGCTAAAGTAATGTACTTAAGTACAATTTTGAGGTACTTGTACTTTACTTGAGTGTTTCAATATGTTGCTACTTTGTACTTCTACTCCACTACAATTCAGTGGTAAATGGTGTACTTCTACTCCACTACATGTATTTAATCCCTTTAGTTACTTCACAGATGTGGATGAATGATGTGAAATCTAACCAAGTGTTGAATCAGACTTTAGTTCCACCTGGAGTAAATCCACAAGCTACCCTGCAGTATACAAAGTCATTCAAACTAGCTGCACCTTTACCAGCTTTGAGAACACTTTCATGATCAATCATTATAAAACATATCATATATATTATTCTGAAATGGACCAATCTGCACAATCACTACTTTTACTGTCGCTACTTTCACTATATTTTGATGATCATACTTTTCTACTTTCACTTGAGGAACATTTTGAATGCAGGACTTTTACTGTAACAGAGTATTCCTACACTCTGGTACTTCTACTTTATCAGAGTACTTCTCCCACCTCTGCTCACCACATGAAGTGTTTCATTTTCCCTGAGTGGTGAGCGCAGTGTGTGTACGTACAGTGTGCTCATTGCCGCTGGGTGATGTGGCTTCCTCAGTATCAGTACCATTTCAATACTAATCCCACATTTAAAATCAACGTTTTGATACAAAATAGCCAAATGTCCTAACATCAGATGTTTTTCAGATTTAGTCAGCTTCGTTGTTCATCTTCATACTATGTGACAGGCAAAGTCTAATATCTGTAAAGAGATTCTGAATGGAGTGGTGCAGTGATGACGTATTTTTGACTTCATCACTGCACCACCGCTTAGCTAAAGGCAGATTTGTGTCTGGCGTAATGATATTAAGTAAGTAGTCTAATTTAGTCACTTGTTAGCGAATTTCCTATTTGGAAGAATAATAAAGGGTCAACACTGTTTACCGGATAACATATACTTTATATTTCACCTGCTGCACTTACTGTAGTTTCTTTGTGCTCACTTTCAGTTTGATTATATCAAACATATCCAGGCCTCCAGGACCCTGAGGCGGGCAGGGAAGATAGTGGCCGACCCCTCCCACCCTGGACACAAACTGTCCACCCCCCTCCCCTCTGGCAGGAGGCTGCGCTCCATCAAGACCAAAACCTCTCGCCACCTGAACAGTTTCTTCCCCTCCGCTACCGGCCTCTTAAACAAGGCCCGGGACCCCCCACTGACACTTTACCTCAGCCACAACGTAGACTCTATAATTACATTAATGCACACAATGTACAACATTATTTTGTATTTCTGCCGATTTGTATTCCATATTTTATTCCTTCTTATTCCATTGTAATTTAAATACTGTTATATTTGACTATTTTTTATATTTTTCGAGTTCTCTACCTGTGTCTTTAATTCTTGTTTTTATGCACCACGACACCAAGTCACATTTCTCGTACGTGTAAACCTACCTGGTAATAAACCTGTTTCTGATTCTGATAAAATCTACTTACTCAAGATTATCAAAGTATTTTCTGGAAAAAACGTCCTGTGTTTTTGACGTGTAAAATTACCCTTGGTTTAATTTGTCCTCTTCTAGTTGTGTGAATAAACATTGTTCCCTCTATTAAGGAAGGCAGGAGTACTATTACAATGACTTGTACAAGTATAACATGTATTCTTAGCAATGTGTCTGAGCAGCTGTAGACCCACGTGTATTTACATCAGCCTTTTGTCTTTGGGAACACGTCTGTACTCAACCTGATAACTTGATTGTAAATCCACCCCAGCTGAGAAGTGGCTCACATCGAATGACTTTTGGCAGTGTTCCAGCGATCCGGGAGAGTGTCCCGCTAACATTTCACAGGCAGCTGTCTGCTTTGTTAATGGATGTGATTAATAAACATGGCTGACAGGAAAAGGGGGGGTCTCTGGTTGGCTGGAAAGCAGCTGGTTTGCTACTCTGAATTCAGTTTTGTCCAATAGGTGAAGTTTAACAGAGATTAGATTAGAGAAGGGCACTAAGTGATCTCAATGCTTGTGTCTTTTCTGAGCGCCATCATCTTTGGTCCATTGTTTCCAATGAGGTCGGAGTGTGTAACATGCGGCCACCTTGAGAAAAAGCACTGCACATCAGTGGCAGACGAAAAATGTTGCTCCATACAAAGTGTTAGAGAGAGAAAATCCTCTGTCAAACAAATATAAAGCAGCCCAAAAATATAATAAAAGGCAAGGGGACTCCGATATGAGTGGTCATAGAAACATTGGGCATTTTGTTTGATGAAACACACTGTCAGTCGCAGTCCCTGTACAATTGTATGGAGCAGAGCAGGTGTCCCTTGAAAAAAATGTGTGTGTATGCTTCAATATACAGTATTTATCCATCATGATAAAGGGTGCCAAGGACAACACTGAGAAAGATCTAACATTTCAAAACAAATGAATCACATTACCAAGTTTGACCCTTTGTCGCTCCTGTCATACCAGCGGTTCTTTCTGGCAGTGAAAAGGCATAGAACGCGGGGGGAGTGGCACAAGCTACATGTATTGTCTGGAGACCACTGGACATCTGTAACCATCATCACTACCTCAGTGTAATGGCACAACTGCACTTGTTCCCTTTCTAATGGAGCTAAGGCATTTTGCCGAACCATGCACCAGTTTCTTGAAGTTCATTTTTGCACATACATTTGTTTGACCCTCTCCATCCCAGCTGCCAGGCTATGTGCTCAGTTAATATCAGCCTGTCAGGTATATGTGTGACGTTAATACACTGAATGTGTGTGTGCTGTGTGACTGACAGAGTGCCTACAGTTGATCAGCCCCCTGCAGATCAGCCTTTGTTGTTTCCTGCTGTGCAACTAAAGTTCACAGCTCCACTTAGCCACTCACCCACCAAAATAGAACCTTGCCGTGTTTTGAATTGTCTTTATGGTCTCATGCTGCTGTATGCCTGTAGTGTGCATTATCAGCATCAAAAATCCAATTGAAGTATCCTCCAGTGTATCAAAGCTGTGCGCGACGGAGAGAACTACGCTGAGCCATTTTAATTGTTTTTCTGCTTCATGACGCTACCTCCTCACAGGCTTGCAGATGCAGGATTGATATCTCAGTTTTCTGTAAAACAGCTCTAAATTGTAATTTTAAATCGTTGAACATCTTGTGTCTGCTGAGGCTTTATGTTCCTCTGAAAGGCAAGCGGAGGAATAACAGTTCCCTCTCTTTCTCCTACACAATCACTCCTCTTGACAGCGCTTCCTAGCCATAATCATCATCGCCATCTTCATCATGATTTCCTCTTCATTCTTGACTCAATTACGGCAGCGACACTTTTATGAGTCTGTCAGCTGAAATATGCCACATTTGGGCGTGATTGTGTTTTATTGTGCTGCTTGAATTGAATTAGCTGTTCCCGGGGTTTCTGTGCATTGTAAATAAAAAAGAGGCGTCAGAAAGGGAGAAATGAAGTGGAAGTGGTATCACTTTTAACAGGCCAACCTGCTATTTGTTCACATTGTTCTCAGCAGAGAAAGGCAGCCGCGGGTAATTTGCATTTATAAAGGCCTTCCCTACACACCCTGGGTTTGGTTAAACCATTCTTTCTCCCCTCCAAATAATAGAAGCACAAATTGAGGGCTGTGGGCACGCAGGGATGATGGGAAATATATTAATTTGTCTCTTGTCATTCGCTGGGGATAATTTGAATGTTGTCATGGTAATTTGGCGCTCGGAGGCTGCGGGTCACTTTCAGACAGAGACCCGGCAATCCTTGTGAAGCACTGATAAGAGCCGCCCGGTGTGTGTGGGTGTGAGTACATGTGTGTACCCTTCACTGCAATGATGAATTACCTGCTTATCTGGCTCAGTCCAGAGAGGGGAGCACATGACGGTATACAGGACTGTCAGCGAGAGAAAGAGGCGGGTAGATAGGATGCTGGAGAATGAGATGAAATGATGTTGGGGGTTGGGGGGAGGAAAGGGGGCATCACAGCGATGGAATGGCTGGATGGGGCAATGCAAGAGGAGAGTGGTGGAAGTGAGAGTGCTGCTGGATGGAAGGGAATGGTGATGCTCTGCTGTAATAATGCATTGTGGTGTTGCCGCCACAAATAGATGGTGAAAGCTGGAGCCAGTATATAGACCATATAGAGTGCTGCAGTGATGACAGATTTGTACAGGTCGATCCGGAGGTTAGCTTCACAAGGGCTCCCTAGACAAAAATGTTTCCATTGGATTTTGGAATATTCAGAAAATAAGATCTGTGACAACACATGTTTTTGATACTTTCCACATTTTGGCTAGCATGATCATTTCCAGATGTAAACGCCACTTACAATCACCTGAAGTAAAAGCTATCTAAAAACTCTACTTCATGCTTGCATGCTGCGAATCTTCAGGCGGACTTGGGTCGGCGTGATGACGTTTAGTCACTTGTTAGCAGTCACCCTTCCTATGACACATAAAAGCTTCGGACATTCACAAGTGGATATTTACCGATGCATTTCATGTTGTAGAACAAAATGGGAAAACCTGTTAAGCTTGTTTTAACCCCAGATCTTATTTCAGACATCTAACCACAAACGTGTGGAATAAAACCTCGACTTTGAGATGAGGGAACCGGAAGTAATAAAATGCTACGTTGTTTTAGGACTCATTACCGATAGCAAAAAAAAGATGCTGGTTTGCAAAAGGTCTCAGCTTCAGCTGACACTAACATTAAAATGAACAGGTTCTGTTCCTTGCAGTAATTCTTTCATTTTTTGGGGGGGTTCTTTTTGTTTTTTTTCCAAACCATAAAACCTCTGGGAAAATGATTGGGTTGTCAATTGATGGAATGAGCCTGAACTTAAAGGGGACCTATCATGAAATATGATCAGAAAACACAACCCTCTCTCTTTTCCTCCATACCCAAAATCTCCAAAAACGGGGCTGCAACGGATCTGATACAGACTGATCCAGATTTGAAATATCTCTGACGTCAGAAACGGGGTGCTCCGCCTATATGGGCAACTCTCCACCTATCAGGGGAATGAGAGGCTGTGTGGCATGGTAACAGCATGGTAACAGCATGGTAACATGACGCTCGTGCCTCGCCCCCTCCTTTGCAGGGGGGCGTGGTCAGCTGCAGCTCATTTGCCACAGAATCAGCCCTTGTGAAGACAGGGCTGGAATAGAGCAAATAGAGCGAAATGAGGCATGGCTAAAATGCATGATCTGTTTTGGTATTTTGAAAAAAACTTTCACATACATGTTTTATATAGGTATGGCCCTACAATATAATATTCAAATATAGTATGATAGGTCCACTTTAATTTTTGTTGTTACAAATTTGAAACTAGAAAATGCATTTCCTGCAGAAAATGCGTGCGAATGCTGTAAACTGAACATTTGTGGCTGAATTTAGCTGAAAATGCAGAAAAAGCTCAATATTTTATTAGTTGAATGGTCTCTGTAGCTGCTTTTAGCTTCAAAAACCAAGTAAGTGTGTTGCTGAACTAAGCGGACAAATGCAGAAAAGTGAAATGATTTGAATCAAATTGTTACAGCTCAAATGAAAACTTGAAAGTGAAATGTTAAACTAAGAGTAGGAAAAATAGTGAAGAAGCTTAATATTTAAAAGAAAAGGTTTAAAAAAGGTATAAACAACATGTATAGCCTCAATGTCCTGAAATAGCTGAATAATGTAATAGTTGAATGGTTTCTGTAGCTGAAGGAGTTGGATATTAAATGTAAGTAGTAGTGAATGAATGTGTATTAAGAAGAGAAAATAAAGTTTTTACTTTGCTTTGGAAAAGCAGCAGAATATTTTAACTGCAAACTTTTGAACTAAAACCATACGTCACCAATCATGTATAAAATATGTAGAACATGTTGAAGTCAGTATGAAGTCTCCATCAGACAGAAAATAATAGGCTGAGATAGTCTGTTTAAGTCCAGTCTGTTTGTCAGTGTTTGTTTCTGTGCTGAGCAACTAATCATAACACCTGTGTGAGCCCAGAGATCAAAGGTTTCCATGGTGATGTGTAGTAATCAGTGAGAGGAGAGCCTTTCCATTGGTCTGAATAAGAGATAAATCTCTTACATGTGAACGTTTTGTTGAAGAACCGTAGCAGCTATCGGTGAAATGTCAACGCGTGAAGTGTCTCAGGATCCTGACGAGCGTCTGAAATGTGCTTTTTGTGTACTTTCAGGTCCATAATATGGCCTTTTTGGCAGATTAACTAAGTGTTCGGCTGCTGCTGTGAAGAAAGAGCAGGCTGTATTTACAATAGGCCTTAATGGAGACATGTTGAAAGTTGTTGTCACTGCATGCCCTCAAGAGGCATTTTGTTTAATTATTTTGCTTATTTTTTATTTATTTTCCAACCTAGGAGAGGTTTTCCTACGTTTTTCATGAACAATTATGTCCAAGGAGTGTAGGGTTTGGCAGGTTTAAAAAAAAAAATTGGGCGAATTTCATGCTGTCCTCCACTCTGTTTTGAGATCAAAGCACTCTAGACTTAACGAGCTGCCCAATACACACTAATGTTAAAATCTGAAGAAGGCCTCTTTACCAAGCTACAAACTAAGTTAATATCTCAAAAAGTGTAAAAGATATCAAGAATCTGAATAACGAGTTTTATAGCTGAATGTCTTGTGATCATTTTAAAGTTGGAATGAAGTCTCTAGCTGAAAGTATGTGGAAGGAGTAGCATTGGGCACGCGGTGTAGTTAAAAGAGAATTTGAAGGTTCCTCCCATTGAGTTCCATGTTAAAAAAACAGTTTAAAAAGCTGAATATTTCAAAAAGTATAAAATATTTTGAAAAAGGTGAAAGTTTCCCATCATGTGCCGAAAAGGCTGAATAGTTTGATATTTGAATGGTTTCTGTAGGCTGAAGTTATTGAGAGCCAAAGTATTGGTTGAATATACGTGGCACAGCATTCACACTAATAATGCATTTGAAAAAAACATGGTAAACTTCAAATGTTCTGAAACTTTGCTAAAGCCATGATATCTTGGTCTACTCTGGTGACTCCCCAAATGACATGCCTCTCAATTTCCCAAAACTGGTGGTCTTTAATCTGTACGGACCGAATGCCTGGTTTTATGGGCGGTATACAGGTAGACATTAAACAGAATCTTCAGCATTGGCAGGTTTTTCCTGGGTTTACCTTATGCCTGTCAGTGTTTATCTCTAAAATTATTTTCTCATGCATATCAGATCAGAGAGTTCATTCAAGCTGAGAAAGTAATCATTAATACATATCCTATGCATCTCATGGGTTTGACTTTGTATTATTCATACAGCCTCACACGGACAGACAGAGGTTAATTTAGAGAATCAGCTGTCCCTGGCTGTTGTGTCATCTCTGCTGTATAATGGGTGTTTGTGAGGAACACCTGAGCCCCTTCTCCCTCCTCTTCTTTACAGACATTCCATCTCTATTTCTGTCCTTCTGTTTCTTGCTCTGTCCCTTCAGCCTAATTCTCAAATTCATATGAATAGGCTCTTTGTATTTGCATGAATTACTGATATTCAGTTGGTTTAATCTTCTGAAAAAGGTCTTGTGGTCTCACCACTGACCTATACCTGTGAAGGTGGTGTAAATTGATTATGTATCCATTGGGAATTTGATAAATATAACAACAGATGTCCATTAGAATCCCTTTAAATGTAACCAAACTAAAATAGTTAATCGCTCGAACAATTGTTTTTTCATGACATTTATGTTATTCACATTCTACAGTAACTGCTGCTGACCCAAATCTATGTTTAATACCATCAAAAGTGAGTACAAGTTTATCCGTCAATGCATTATTTGTATATCATATCTAGCTATAAAATGACACCATTGGTTGCCTGATCAAATATGTTTGCTTTCCTGTCCTCACATGTTTGTGTACTTTTCTATCTGAGAACTTGTAGCAAGACACTGTACAAATGATCTGACTTTGAAATAGGAGACCACAATATTCACCCTGCCACTTACAAAACACAAATCAAACTGTCATGATCCTGGTGTTGGTATTTTTAGGCTTCCTGTTGTCTTGTTTCACTCTTTGCTACTTTTTTCTATGCAAGCTTTAACCTGTTAAGCCCATGGATGTATAATAAGAACTGGATACAGCGTGGGAGGCGGGGTCTCGTTCTTTATGACAGTTGCTAATTGGCGCATGAAGGCAAAATGGCCCAACTTTTGAGAGAGCGAAACGTCACAGATTACCCATCATGCCCGGCTGTCAGAGCAGAAGAACCCATATGTGCGCTCACAGAGCATGCGCAGTGCAGTTGCCCCTTAAGCCCCACCCCCCGAGCTCCCACTCTCGGCTCACTATAATGAATGGAGAGAGAAAATACATCTAGATTCGGCTTTTAGTGCATTTTACAACTTTAAGGATCTAATGATTCTAATAAGGGCTATAAAATAGTTCATACTGGGTAGTTTATTTATTTAGTTTAAAAACAATTATCCGCTGATTTACAGATGTCACTTTCCCCATGTTAGTCAATGGGGAAAAAGTATTTCTGGGCCCAGTGACGTCACGGGCTGATATGGAAATTGTAGTACTGCCATTTGGACACTACGAATTTATGGCACAGAGTCCGGCGCACTTCCTGGGGGCTTGGGTAAGCCGCTGCGACAGACAAGGAAGGCAAGGAAGGCAAGGAAGGCAAGGAAGGCAAGGAAGGCA
>CALSBZ010046523.1:365540-381987 GCA_943591055.1 Gobionotothen gibberifrons
GTGTGTCATAATTAATAGATAGTTTAGCTTCTCACCATCATTTGCTGTGGCCCACTGATGTTAATGGTCGTAACTGAAAGGCTACCTGTCGAACGTAAACATTCAGCCACGTGGCTCGCAAACACTCGCGAGAGTTTTACACAAGACGGATCCTTTCTAGCCATAACCAACTCACAGACTGCATCGGGCGCTGAAATTGCCGCCCTCAGATCTGACGACGCTGATTGGATGAAATTATGTTTCGGCGGCATAGTTTACAGATAGCAACAGTCAGCAATGTGTTGGATGCTGCTGGGGCTGAGTGAGGGCTCCTTTCTTAGCGCCCAGACGAGAGAGGGTAATGATACGCACTGCGGGCAGGCAGGAAACATGTGACTTATCAGTAACTTTAGACATCGTAACACAATTTGAAACAAGATTTTATTGTAGATAATACATTTTACTGATACCAACTATATAATATTGACCTTGTTCATTAAAAATAAAAATATATTTTTTATTTCTAATGACAATCAAACATGTGGGAAGAGGGGGGCGGCGCCCCTATGGACCGGCCGCCACTGGGGTTGGGTAGAACAAGAACAAGAACACACAACAACAAACACCGCAGAGCTCCGCGTAGCTGATCCGGAGACAACTGCAGTCCTCCTTGGAACCGAGTTTTGCTTCCCAACCCTGCCACTGTGCTACACGTCCCGCCCCGTCTAACAGAAAGCGGCGAGATGCATTTCCTTAGGAATCGATAATCAGAACCGAAACTAATATTTCTAAACGATACCGATGGAATCGAAATGTTGGAAGGATTTCGGTACCCAACCCTATTCCCAAACGACATGGCAAAAATGCTGACATTATAAATAAATAGACCAATTAAGTGGTGTAAGCAGTAACAAAGAAACTTTGCAATGTGCAAAGTACCCACTGTCACCTGTCTAAATCAAAACGAAAAGTTTTGATACCAGAACTAAAGAATTGGTTGTCAATATCTTCCAAAATGATCATGACAAAATATTTGATCTGACACCTCCATGATGAAGGTATGGTAACGTTCACCATACTTGAATCGAAAAAATGGTTTTGGTCATGGTTTAATGATGACTGTTGAAAGGAAACAGGATGTCTACACTTTGGTCATCCACTCCCAAGTTCATCCAGTAGTGGATCATTTTAGACATATCATTATTGCTGCATGTTTCAACAGGTATGTCAACACACACATAGGATATAATAATATGTTCTTAATATTTGAATACTTAATATACTTTTCATTCTCTTTTTGCTCCAAAAGTATCTTGTTAACATATTTGTACTGTATCTCTTGTCACTGTGTGTTGGTTTGATGTATTATCACCTCATTCAACTACAAGATAAGAGAACTTGCTGTGCAACTATTGCAATACGAAGTGCAACTACAAAAGAGATGACTGCTTTTTACATTTAGAGCTTCGTGGTAAGTTTAGACCCACATTGTGGTTGAAAGTGGAGTATACAGTAGCAGGCTGTTTTCGCTTAATCTTCACTGTCATGTCAGTAATAGCTTTTAACATTAGTTAAATGTTTTAAGGCAATGTAGTATTCATCCTTTTAACGTGTAACACTTTTTGTAAGATGTACTTTGTTTGATCAGCATCTAACAACAACAATATTAATGCCCAAATCAAATATAATGGGTTTTATGGAGTGTGTTGATTAATGGTTTGACAACCAACCCATCAGGTGGCGACTGAAAAGCTTTGGACTATTTTTTTTCAGTAGGTGATACCCAGGACCTTTTGAAAAAAGAACTCTTATCACAGTAGCCGTCTTGGTTGAAATAAAGGTGGCATTTAAAAAAAGGTTTGTGTGCACCACTTCAGAGGATTGGGATAAGGCAGTGAGCGAAGGCATGGGAAGTTTAGATAGGCGCTTTCTCAAAGGCTCAGTCAGCTTCTCCTTATCGGCTGTGCTCTTATCTCTTCATTTCATATTTACCGATATTGGCTAATAACCCCTGCTAGTGGCAGCTAACTCAAGGTTACCAAAAGAAATCAGGCTGCCTTTTCCAAGGGTTGTGGTCATATAGGTTTTTTTTTCTTAGGAAGGTTCCTAAGGAAGTGAAGTGACCCGGAAATACCGAAGTGGCAGCCATGATAAGAGCTGTTCATATTCTCAGTCTAGATTATAGTAAAGGATATGGCAAGTTTTGCCATAACTTGCTGTAATGCTTACAGGTTTTGAACTTTCAACGCTCTGTTAAACCAAAACACCAAACTAACCAAGTTTGGTTAGTTTGAAACAGATTTAACAATTCAACATTTCACAGTTTTAACTGAGTAGGTAGTCTCTTGATCTTTTTTAATCCAACATGTTTAAATTGTGATGTGTACAGAAGTCAGTGTGTAGGCCTAATAAGTAACACATATATTGCATAAAGTAATACTTATTCAAAGTGTTATACAATCAAACGTATGTGATTCATGTTGATTAATACAACGGACAGGTCGGTGACCCAAAGCGACCAATTCCTTTCTCTTTCCTTGTTTTATTTGATTTCAAACCTAAGTAATAGAGTAATATGTAGGCCATGTGTATATAGCCTATATGAAACAACATAGGTAGAATTATCTTGCGCTTTTAGTTGTCCATCTACGCAAACTTGTAGTTTTACCACGGCATATGCACATCAAATTTGCTTAGCACAGGTGTTGTCTTTTCTTAAGTCCTGATGAATTCTCCTATACATCATTCCCTAACCCCATGACATGTTCACTCAGGTTAAGATACAAGTGTTTAGGAAAGATGTGGGATGTTTGTCAGCGGTCCATGTACAGGATTTCACACAGTCACTGGAAATTTCTGCCTCCTTCCACTGTTTTCTTTTTAGAGTGAGCAGCAACATGATGAGTGCAAAAACACTTTGGGCCTCTCCTTCCTGAGACAGGCCATCCATGAAATTTGAGCAGTTTGATTATAAAAAGAGATAAAACATCTTTCAAATAACACACGCTGAGGGAAGGAGGAAAGCAAAGTCTCTCTCCTGTCAACAAGTCATCCCTCACCCGGTGTCGTTCCGTGTCTTCGTTTTAATTTACTCTCCTCCGTCTGAGAGCTGCAACAGCACATCATCTGTGGCCTCACGTCTCTCATCACACTTCCACCGTTTGAATTCACGCTCTGAGTAATAAAGCTCTTTTGTTCTGCAGAGGAAGATTTGGCATCAGTCACAGGAAACATTTCCCATGCTACAACTGGCACAGAGCAGCGCTGTCATGCTTTCAGAAGCACAACACGATTATCACAAACTATTGCTCACCAAATATACTTGTTTTACCTTGCATACATTCAGTTATTTGTCTTCGGGACACTATTTGGACTTGCATATTGGAATGAACACATTTTGTATTACATAAACATAAGGCCCTATTATGCTTTTAGGGGTTTTCCCTTCATGGAATACTTCATTTTTGTGAATGTAAATAATCTGCAAAGGCTAAGACCCAAAGTTCCCTCCAGGGGAGTCTCTCTCCCACACATCCCTCCCTGGTACCCTCCAAGGTAGTTATTTGTTTACTTACATATAGTGAGATCACTGTGGACCACTCAGGCTTCTATTGACTAGCGCTCCAACAAATTGTATGTGATTTTTTAAAAGGTGGGACATCTCTAAATTGTTAACAACAGAGCCGGCCAGCTAACCAATCAGTGCAGACTGGGCTCTGGTTTCAGACAGAGGGTGAAAAGAGGTGCTGCAGCACAGGCAGTATGAGAAGAATAAAGAGCTTTTTGAACATTAAAGCATGGAGACATGTCACAGGAGAGACATACAAATACAAATTTGAACCTTAAAACGGTGATACAGTGAAATACATAAAATAATAAATAAATCTATCAATAATAGGTGTGAATTGCCCCCTGGTATTGTCTGGTGACCATCTTCAAAAACGTGTCTGTTTTCAACTACAATCTTGCCGTGATTTTCTCCATGAGATAAAAAAAGTTTTACCCTGTATTATTTTGCTATTTAAAGGCATAACTCTTAGTTCGGAAATTATATTTCTATCTTTTAAAATATTGGGCAGTTTACCATTCTATAAAGAACCGGATCCAAAGTGAATGCTTTTAACATTCTTTTTACATCAAGGTTGGTTAAGTGGGCAGTTTTGGTTCTGTGCCCACTTCAATCTGTCACTTATTTCTCAAGTAAAGTATCTAATCGGAATAGAAAATGAGATTGTGTAATTCAGTGGAATGGACTGACAGTTCCTTTTTTTCAGTTTCTATCACACATCTGAAACTCCAGCTGTGGCTGCATGTCAAAGCTGCCAGGTTTGACAGGGAGATTATTTTCATTAAATCTTTGGCAAGTTCAGGACAGACTCTTTTTATTGCAGGTGTTTACAGATATGAATCATACACTGCAATCAATCACTACATTGTCCATGGCAGATTTGGTAACATTGGGAATGGTGGTCTTCAGGTTGGTTGAGCGTGACATAAACAGTAGTGTCGAGACACTGCAGTACAGTTTGTGGCGCTCCTAAAGATGCAATGTTTCTGTTTGGCTCTGTGCACACAAGTTGAACAATTATTTTTGTCTTGTTTCAGGTAGAGGATGCCATGCTAATGTTTGACAAAACCACCAACCGACATAGAGGTAAGTTCAGATTCCACTGCTACATACTGCCATTTTTGTGTATAGAGAAATACTCCATTCTTCTTCTAGTTTTAGATCAATATCTTCCACCATTGAGCTTTTTCCTGTTTCATATATATACTGTACACACACATGGTCACCGCAGTAACAGCCACAACTACATCAGTAAGTGTATTTCCTACTTCCCTCAAGGTCAGATCCATTGTTGTTCATTACAGATGGCTTTCACTCTGCCCAGCAATCCATACTAAATCTGTTCCCTTATCGTTGTGATTCTCCACACAGCTGACTGATACACACATATACACACAGACATGTCCAATCAACAGCACACGGCAATCCGGCCTGACAGCTAAATGCACCACATAGGAGAACATTTATTTCCACTATCAATTTAATTAGCCTCATTTCCCCCTTCGGCCATGTTGCCCCTCCGATACGTCGATATGGATCTACACTGGCATTCTGGTGATTGCATGATGGAAGAGAGAGACATGGGGTGAGAAAGAATAAGAGGGTCAGTGAGGGAGGAGGCAGAAAATAAAAAGGTGCCCCACAGTTGAATAGGAGGATGGAGATTGAAGGAGGGAGGCCTGTGTGGTCCGATAAGGGTTCAGATAGCTGATGCTGCAGAGTGACGGTGAGGCAGGATGGTTATCTGCCCCCCCCTCCTTATCTGAAGGCCTTATCTGTGGCTTCGGCAGTGCAGCCCTCTGCCCGAAAACAGAGGACTTTACAAAGACACAGCAGAGAGGAGGAGACACATACAGGAACAAGTCAGCTACTCCAGACCAACACAAGCTCAGGAGGGGTGGGTGGCTTCTGGAAAAGAAACACAATATAATATGACATGATCAGGAATAGATAGTGTCATTAAAAGGAGCAAAGTCAGTCTAAATACGTTTCTCTCATTAACTTAATCATTTCAGACTGGGTCTTATATCAATTCATTTGGTTAAGCCTCTTTTTGATAGTGATGGGACAGTGACATCTACTTGGTGACTACAAAGGAAAGGCGAGCCATCGCACAACCATACAGATTTGAAAAAAGACGATCCACTGATGGCCATAGATGGTCCTTGGCTTTGTCTAGAGAAGTATCATTACCCTTTATTACGGAAAGCACAAACATTGCAATAGGCACATATTTCTTCTACTCGATGTAGCTTGTTGTTAAACCGGGAATTGGCTATTATTGACATGTCTTTGCGTCATGTATGATTCTTCAAAATATTGAATATCTTTGTGGAAGGCCACAATACAAACATCTCTGTTCTTTTTTAAACATTGCAGTTTGATTTCACTAACTAGTCGTTTTGTTTACACACATTATTGATAAGTGATGCTGTTCTGTGGCCGACAGTTGACTGGCCAGGACTGCCAATTATTCCTAACCAAAATAGCCCCAAAAATATCCCACTGAACCGAAAGCCTGTTTGTCTGACAGAAAACAAACACCCACTAAATGACACTTGGACATGCAAATACACTCTCCCTCCAATTAACAGAAGCACATGGCTAATAATTATACAGAATGACATCAGAGGACATTCCCTTCTCTCTTCAACACAACATTAAAATCAAGCTTTGGACCTGAAGTTCTTTTATCTTGTAAAAATGTATGTTATTCCTAGGAACCCAAGCAAGATAGCACAATCTTTGGTTTTTGTTTGGTCAGGTAACTTACGTACTTGCCATCGGTTAAATGTGCAAGTTACGCAACCAAAATAGTTGACTGTCCCGTGTTTGTTCTCCATCCTACTCTCTACAGACTTTGTTGCTCTTTAGACTATGTGAGGGAGTCTTACATATCTTGGTTTACGATAACGTTGGTTATATTATACAAATATTAGAGCATTACTCAAGTTCAGTGGTGATTGGTTTAGCGTTCATATACCCACTCTATCGAAATCAGTCGGAAGTCGCAACGGCTCATTTATTCAAAATAAACGTGGATTTGCGTAAAAAACTAGTTTTTCGGGGTTCGGGTGTTTTGTTTGATTTTAAATGAACAAAGTCTTGGCTTTTTTAGAATATGAAACTTTTATTTCCAAAATCACACGATAAATACATGTTTGAAGATGGGAAGATGACAGGCACCTCTCACTCGCCACTCTGCTCTTCCTTAGCGCCGCTTCCCCTCCCTCCGCTGAAATTATGAATGTAAGGCGTATAGTAATCATAGATAACACGGCAGGGTCCGTTAAAGTTTGTTTTCATCTGATTTCAAATAAACAAAGTCTTGGCTTTCAGAATATTAAACTTGTTTCGGCAAATTCAGATGATAAATACAACTTTGAAGCTTGTAACGGCATAATTACAAGCGGAGAACGGAGTAATTTAACGTCACAGCAGGCATAACAACAGCCGGTGTTTCTCGTGAGTGTTTTCCCCGGGAAACAAACACAATACTATACATAAACACACTCGCGAGCTTCCTCCAGACCAGTAATCCAAACGAAAATATTTTCCCTCCGTAATACTCCGATCTTTTATTAGCTGCTAAAAATCAATCACTTCTTCTTCTTTCGTGTAACGTCAGAGGTCCAACTCGGTGTCGTGTAGCCATGCCCGCATCTCTGGTCCTAGGTCGAAGAGGCTGGCTTCCAAGGGTGGTCTAATTGAGTTGAAGCACTGCCAGGCCTCGGTTATCGACGGTCGGGATGACTGCCCGTCCGCCGTTCCTAGGCCTACCAGCTCGACGTTTGGTTGGCGACATTTGTTTCGCAAGTTGGTCTTGCACCAACAGGCGAGCAGCAGCAGCATGAAACACAGCAGGAACATGAACGCAGCATAGCAAGTGAACACAGCAGCAGCAGCAGCAGCAGCATAGCGAGGCAGAGGCAGGAAGAGCTGGAAGCTTAAATAAAGCGGCATGTTTAGGAGAATGTGTTTGGTTGGTTGTCAGAGGGACGAGGTGCGTCACGTGTTAATGTATGATTGGTGCTCGAGTTGACTGCCTGAACTAGCTCGCAGGCTTTGCCCCATAAGTGACCTGTTGGTTTCTGTTGCTTCGACACTGCACCAACACTACTTAACATAAACTCTCTTTACATTGCAGCCCAAAAAGTTGTTTTGATGAATAATTAACTAGGAATAGTAACTTCAAACAACTATGAGTACAGAAATCTTTACCCTATTAAAATGTTGCCTCAGTTTGAACCAGTTTACTGATGCTGTCCGGTGTATCAATTGACAGAGTTGTGATTGATATGCTGACTGGGCAGCGCTAACTGCTTTGAGGTCCACAGTGTACAGTATATATTAGGTTTGTGATTTCAGCTCCAATACCTTTGGGATGCCCTCTGCATAAGTGCATATATATGTGAAGGATGATTGAGAGAATGACAGTGGGGACGGGGGGGATTGATCATCCTGTACACTGTAGGAGCCAGTTTTGAGTTCACAATTCAGTGCCTTTGAAGAGCATGTGCAAATATTGTATAGGAGCATTTGAACAAATATTTTTCTAAATATATGTATGACATAACGTGAATTAGGGCTACCCTCAACCAAAGGTTACTTTGTGCTACTTTTAAAATATAATATAAAACTGTTCAAATTAAGCTT
The DNA here is from genome assembly GCA_943591055.1 of Gobionotothen gibberifrons. Lineage (NCBI taxonomy): Eukaryota > Metazoa > Chordata > Actinopteri > Perciformes > Nototheniidae > Gobionotothen > Gobionotothen gibberifrons. Next base: position 373,744 of record CALSBZ010046523.1, read on the forward strand.
TTGAAATATAAATACATGTGCAAAATGCATGTGTCACAGTGCAAAGACAAAGCAATCCCCTCCTCAAATGCAAACAACAGAAACGGCGGTACTGCTTCTTAATATGGGTCCGAACAAGCAGCAATATGACAAGTGTGTGTATTGACCAGCTAACCAATCTGAGCAGTGTAAGTGATACTGTACGTGACCGAATCAGTTGTCGCTACTGCTGTTGGAGCCGTGGAGCCATACGATGTCATTCCTCCGGCGGAGGCCCCTGCGCACCCGGGTAGTGACTGGGCTCGAACGGGAGCCAGACCCAAGGCCCCAACTCTTACTTCCACACCAAATCGGTCCCACTGTGCGGTGCAGCCATCCTGGTCCGAGGTAGTCCGTGGCGGCAGGAACTGCTCTGCTGCAGCGACACCCTGGCCTCGTCTGGAGACATCGAACCGTTTTGCTGTTCTCCCTGATGAAGCTCCTGCTCATTCGTCGGATGCCGCTGTGGTCTCGACACACCTGGAAGCATCTCCTTCTCGTGTTGCCGTCTCCCCTCCATCTCATCCCCAATCTCCGGCCCGGAGGATTTTCCAGCCGAGCACAGGAAAACAAAGCAGGGGACCCCTTTCAGCGCCGAAGCTTTCGTCCTCCTTCCGCCGCAGATTACTGAAGGAGGCCGTGAATAGGAGACGCTCTGAAGGTCTCATTCTTCAAGGAACAAACCCCACATCCTCGCCGCAGCAGACCCCGGCTGTGACCACCCAGCCTCAGCCGGTAAGAGTTGCTCACACTGTGGTTGATTGTGACCTGTTCGGTTCTGGCGGAGCCCCGTGTACACCCCCACGGCCGCTCTTCTCCCCCTCAACCTTGATTATCGGCGATTCCATAGCCAGAAATGTGCGTTTTTTTAATGCATCAACACACTGTTTCCCCGGTGCCATGACATCCGACATTCAGAAAAAGCTCCAGGATTTACTGCCCACACTCTCGTTATCCATCAAAAGAGTGATAATCCACGATGCAGCTTGTCAACAGTCTGAGTTGACAAAATCTGATTTTAATCACCTACTGGACTTCCTAAAGAACCGTGGAATGTCTGTTTTTATTTCGGGGCCGATTCCCACTATAGGCCGCGGCATCATCCATCTGCACAGCTCAGAATGTCGGGTTTATTGACAATTTTAACCTTTTTTGGAATCGCCGGTCTCTTTTTAACAACGACGGCGTACATCCAAACAGAGCAGGTTCTCAGATGTTGTCCGCTAATATTCAACACACAGTGCTGTCTTATCCTCGTGCCTGACTATTAACATCAAACCCATCTGTGCACGTTCCTCCAGTCCAAGGGGATCTTTACGATACAATTAAACAAGGTAACTGTGTCACCACTTCTGAACGATCATCTCAAGCACCAAGTGGTAAACGTCAATCTAACTTTCAGCGCACTATTTGCAGCGATGTGAAGACAAAACAACATGACACCAAAATGTTTCAAACTGTAAATCATGCAAAGGTGTTATGGGACTCAAATGTCAAACCTAAGGGCATTTTCGGTGGACACTTAAATATCAGAAGCATGATGTCAAAAATGGAACAACTGGAGCAATTATTAACGAACTCAAACCTTGATTATTTATGCCTTTCTGAAACCTGGCTACACCCTTCAATTCCGTCGGATATTGTTAATATCCCAGGATATAACATGTATAGAATAGATCGTAATCAAGGTAAGGGAGGGGGTGTTATGATTTATGTTAAGAAAAGCCTGCAAAGTAAACAAATCGAATTATCCTGTGATACCACTGAATGTGTGGGAATAACAATCTCACTATCTCAGGAAATGTGTTTTAATGTAATTGTTGTATATCGACCACCTAAAGCAAAGAGTGTTTTTTATGATCATTTAACTAGTATTCTCAAACAGTGTAATGGTAAAGAAACAATCCTAATGGATGATTTTAATATTAACTGGTTAGACAAAAAAGACAGGAAGAAATTAAAGAATATTAGTGATAGATTTCAAATGAGTCAATTAATTAAAAACGCAACAAGAATTACTAAATCATCACAAACATTGTTGGATTTAATTTTAACGAACAAAGAGGATCGCGTCTCAAAAACATACAATCTTGTTACTGGCATGTCCGATCATAACCTTACTCTAGTTGCCAGGAAGCTATCCAAGCTGCGTTACAAAAATCACAATATTACAAAGGGTAAAAAATATATCTCGTACATCCCAAAGCGGGACATGGGAATTCTGGAGAATGAAATAACGCAAACTGACTGGTTTGATTTGACATATGGTGAAAATTGTGAGGGAGCCTGTGATAATTTGAAACATACCTTAAAACAAACCGTAGCTAAATATACAAAAACAATGCCTCAAAAGCGTATTGGCAAACAACTGTTACCATGGTTTAACACTGCTCTATGGGAATTCATGAAAAATAGGGATGTAGCTCTAAAGACATCTTTAAAATCGGGACTAGAAACAGATCGCTTGATATTCAAAAGTCTTAGAAACAAAGTTACAATTCAATTAAGAAAGGCAAGGGCAAATTACTTTTTAGATACTATTCGACAGGCAAAGGGGAATTCTCAAAAACTATGGAAAACCATTGACAAAATTATTGGAAAAGACCACTCGAAAAATTATAATATTGAGCTTATTATAAACGGAACCCTACAACAGGATAGCCTAGCCGTGGCCAACCGTTTTAATACTTTCTTTATTGAATCTTTGTTTCAGAATTGGCCCACAGTTTCAATGTAACAGAACCGCTTCTTGCATTAGCTGACGATAGAAAAGTGCTCAAACTCAACTGTACAAATGAGAGTAAAGTGAATAAAATAATTTCCACCTTATCAAATTCTAAGGCTAAAGATCACTGGGGACTAGACACAGTATTTATAAAAAAACATAAAAAGGATTGAGCTAGCTCCATCACCTATATTACAAATCAATCATTGAAAGATAATACATTTCCATCAGCTCTTAAAACTGCTATTGTAACACCAATTTTTAAATGTGGCGACAAGAAAGAAGTAGGCAACTATAGACACATCAGCATTCTACCTGTTGTGTCCAAAGTAGTTGAAAAAGTAGTCGCGGAACAGCTGGTGTCACACCTAAACTACAACAACCTACTCCATCCTATGCAGTTTGGTTTTAGGACAAATTATTCTACTGAGACTGCATTCTGCTATTTAGTGGAAGGAATCAAGGCTAAGTTAGACAAAGGAGGGATAGTTGGAGCAGTGTTCCTTGACCTGCGAAAAGCATTTGACACAGTAAACCATACCAAACTTTTATCAAAACTCAACAATTTCAACCTGTCAGTTAGCACAATACAATGGGTCAGGTCTTATTTAGCTGGTCGTTCTCAATGTGTCCGTATAAATGATAAACTGTCAGAAACTAAGCCATGCTCAATCGGAGTGCCACAAGGCTCAATTATTGGACCGCTGTTGTTCAGCATATATATTAATGATCTCCCATCTGTTTGTGAGGATGTGGACGTCCAGATGTATGCTGACGACACAGTGGTTTACACTCATGGGAAAGATGCTGAACAGGTTGCCTCTAAGCTCTCGTCGACTCTGCACAAAGTTGCTCAATGGTTAAATGACTCGTGTCTTACTTTAAACACAAACAAAACAGTGACAATGTATTTCACGAATACGAAAAAAACAACCACGCATCCACAGCTTCGTGTGAATGGTAAAATAATTGAAAACGTCAATGAGGTCAAATACTTGGGAGTGATCTTGGATGCCAATTTGACTTTTGAAAGCCATATTAGAAGCATGACTAGAAAGCTGAAATATAACATTTTCAAATGTAAACATATTAGGAACTCATTAACCATAGAAGCATCGAAAACCTTTTTGCATGCCATGATACTATCACATTTTCACTACTGTATAACCTGCTGGTCCCAAGCAACTAAGACTGCTATGAGACCACTTGAAGTTCTTTATAAACAAGCCTTAAAAGTTATGGATAGAAAGTCATTAAAACACCATCATTGCAATATACTGTCCAAATACAAACTTTTCAGTATTGATAGTCTTGTTCTACTTTCCCGAGTTCGATTGGTATTCAGAATCATTCACAATTCTACAACACCACCGTTGAGGGGCTTTTTTCAGTTTCACCGTGAGCAGAGTTGCAGAAACTCCAGATCTGCATCAAATGCAGATCTAACCATCCCTCTGAGACGCACTGCCTTTGGGCGATCAGCATTTTCGTTTACGGCCATCAAACACTGGAATACTCTTCCATGGGAACTTAAAACCTGTACTGATTTTAACTCATTTTCTTATGGTGCAAAAACAATTATATTAAGCAACCAGTCATGCCAACATTAATTACACTGTAATCTGAGTTATTTGTACAAAGTATTACATTGGTAACCTGTATTTAGATCAGGCTTTATATTTCTTTGAGTGACCGAGATCACGTAAGTGTATTTCAAGTGGATTACGTATTAATTTATTGAGCTGTACTTAAATCAGGTTTTAAAATGGTTTGACTGATAGAGATCATGCAATGTTATTATTTGTTTATTGATTGTTATGAACCTGCCTGAGGACCACAGATGGAAATTAGCTATTAGCTATAATCTGGCATATTGCATCTCTTCTCTTTGCTGAGATTAATGTTTTTGTATGCATGGTCCTTCTATAAATAAATAATAATAAAAAAAACTAGGGATGCACGATATTGGTTTTTTGAAACCGATACCGATACCGATAACCGATAATAATAGTATATATATATATATATATATATTAAATGTACCTGTAGTTTTTGCACACCTGGTGGTAAAAAAAAGACTAGTAGTGAGCAAATGACATGAGCATTACTACTATGAACAAAACAAAGCCAAGAACAGTTTTGACTCTTCAAAGTGACCATATTTATTTTCCCAAATAAATATAATTGTGTCAGTCAATGTTTGTAGTCTTTGTCCAGCCACTGCGCCGTCAGACCTAGCATGCTAACGGGGCTAACATCACTGGTCCATATGTCTGTGGTGAAACTTATGTCCCGTATATCGTTATCGATCAGAGTATGAAGGAGTGGCGATCTCATTATACTTGGCTGGTAAACACTCGTCTGAAAAATGGCGGCGGCTTGGAATGATAAACCTGGGCTCCAAATGATGAATTAGCCGACTGAGTCCTTTATCTTCGACGAGGGAGAAGGGCTGGTCGTCAAGCGCCATCATTTCTATGATGAAGTTAGAGATCGTTTTAGCCCTGGGGTCGTCTCTGGCAAACTTCTTGCCTTTTTCAAAAGCCTCGTTGATAAGTAAAAGCCCCGGTGCATTTGCAGCTGGCTTTGGATTAGCCGCTAGTTTAGCAGCGCAGGCGTCTTCGTACGCTTTAAACACACCATCGTAGCGATGGCGATGTTTCAGGTGACTGATCAGGTTGGAAGTATTGTAGGTCGTTGACTTTTCCCCTCCTCGTGGAACTTCTGCCTTGCATTTGTTAATACAAATAGCAAGCGAACTGTCTACCTCCGAAACTTTAAAATAGTCCCATACCACCGACGACATGTTTGTTTACTGTCCTGGCTTCACGGCTGCACACCATTTACGTCACAGCCAGGCATGAGTTAGGGAGCGCTGGATTTGTGAAAAACTCCCCTCTTCCTAAACCACTAATACCACAGTACTGGCAAAACGGGAGGAGCCGAGTGAAAAACAAGCGCCCCTCATCCCAATCCACCCACACGCAGTATTTTTTTCTTTTTTTTAGCCAAAAAATATATTGTATGTTATCGGTGCTATTAATACTGTTATCGGGTTTATCGGTATGACGTCATAATTCCTAATATCGGGCCGATAATTATCGGGCCGATAATTATCGGGCCGATAATTATCGTGCATCCCTAAAAAAAACTGTTAAAATAACAGAAGAAGGCTAAAGCAGGAGTGGTGTCGCTGTTCAAAATGGCTCATGCTACAATGATAGCAAACGGGTTAACATATAGTGAATAATATGTCCCTTGTATTCCTGGTTAATGTTTTTGGATGTTTAGGCTATATAAAGTAGGATGGTGTTCTAGCTACTTTTCGAACTCGACACATCTGCTTCACAACTTTCTACTCTTCGTCGCACTCGCCATGAATTGTTGTTGTTAAAGTCAATACTACACCAGTTTATCCAACATTTTCTACAAAGGCTATGATGTGTTGGAACATTAGCAAAGGATATTGTCAAATGCAGTGAGCTGTGTTCTGTAAGCCCTCCATTTGATTAAATTGTGTGCTGACAAATATAAAGCCTGCATATTTGAGCGGTAGTTTGTAGAAAAAACACATTCCACCATTAGCACAAAGGCGATCTAAGGAGCGGATGGCATTCTGTCTGGCCTGCTCTCTGGTGGGCTCCCAGCGTGACTGTGGTGATTGTTCCCCCCCCCCCTCGGCTGTGTGGGAGGTCTGGGGGAGCAGCTGCATCTCAGGGAAGGAAACTTGATACGGAAATAACTCTTATAAATAATAAAGCTGTGGTAATAACCAGCTGATTTTGACCTTGCCCGCTACCATTATCTGTGGCCAGTAATGATTTCACCACTACCTGTGATTGGCACATGAATTATTAAGCTACTTCCTTCTTCAGAATTTGGCACAGTTGGGTGCCAATTTCAAGAAATGTTTTGATGCTACCACCGCCCTATTCATCTCTCATCATGCAGGAATACCTGCACTTTAAGGCTAACTTGGGCGGTTATGGGTCTGTCAATGTCACAACCATCCGTCTGTTTTCCTATTAGGCGTAACTGACCCGCCCGGTGTCACTGGAGACAAAATTAATTTAACTGAGGAATCTCCAGCCCTTATTTACTTTTGAACAGCTGTTTTCTAATGTCATCACTTATTATTAATCAGCTGTAACAAAATCAATAGTCATCAGGCAACTATACAAAACATATCTAAAATATATTACACAAAAACTGTATAAATAGTTTGAGAAAATGTTACAGAACATTCCCAAACCAAGAATCCACCACTACACCCTAATTAGGCCGTAATTGGTCATCTGAGTGGAAGTAAGGAAATATTTTAAACCTTTTTCTTTCATATTTCCTACTTTTTTTCTGTCATTTTACATGTGAAAACTGCAACACTATCAATGCCTACAACAGGCTGTTTGCAAATATTTGCTGTTGTACAAAGACATTTTATAATGACATCATAACATCAGCTAATAGGCTGTCTTTTGACACTGTTTGTGTGGGTTGCAACATCCTATTCATGTAAAATAATTGATGATTGGATTGATTTCTCACAGTATTCCTTTTTTTACCTTCATGTTTTGTCTCAAAAGGTGAAAAATAATACTTGCTCTCTGAACAGAATGCAACCGCCTTTGGGTATAACTGGAGTTTTCAATGCACAATACATACAGAATGGTTCTTTGTGTGTTATAATTAGGTGTCTAGGAGTGTGGTCACAAATGCATATAAGTCATATGTATGTAGAAGGTGAATACAAAGAAATACTATGATAAATAACATTGTAATGTGTCTTGCATCAGCTGTAACAGTTTCAGGAGTCGCCAGTTATTTTGTATTGAATAAACATCCATAAGTAAAACATTGACACAAGTAATACCCACATTCTCAAATAAATCTGTTTCAAGTTTCAAGGCTTTATTGTCATTTGCACATTAGCTACAGTGTAGATATGTCAATGAAAAACTTAAGTCACAGGCTCCTCCAGTAGTGCAACGTATATAGGATATAGAACCAATAGAACAGATAAAATAGTGTAATACAAGGTTTTGAGATGTGCAATTCAATACAAATAAAATAGAAATAGTGCAAGAATAGTCTATATACAAGTATATTATATATTAGATAAATAATTTTCAAAATGCAAACAGATTAATGTTTATGGATGTTCTTTAAAATGTTCAGGTGTTTAATAGTCTTATGGCATGTGGTCCCTTAGTCTGGGAGTTTTAGACCGGATGCTGTGGTAACGCAGACAGAACAGTTTGTGGCTGGGGTGATGGGGGTCTTTTGTAATCCTGTGGGCTTTCGTCCTGAGCCTCTGGATGTATAGGTCCTCCATGGATGGCAGCTCCGTCCTGGTGATGTTCTCTGCAGTTTTCACCACCCTCTGTAAAGCCTTACGATTGAGGGCGTTGCAGCTGCCGTACCAGGCCGTGATGCACCCAGTCAGATGCTCTCTATTGGTGCACCTGTAGAAGGTCAGGATCCTCTCTATGGTGCACCTGTAG
>CALSBZ010046523.1:381997-395413 GCA_943591055.1 Gobionotothen gibberifrons
AGGATACTCTCTATAGCCCCCACCAAAACGGGGGGGCTATGGCGTCGTCTGTGGACCTGTTTGTGATCTGTAGGCTAACTGCAGGGGGTCCACAGAGTCAGGGAGGGAGGAGGTGATGAATGATTTGACTAACCGCTCAAAGCACTTCATGATGATGGAGGTGAGTGCTACTGGGCGGTAGTCCAGGCTGGTGATTTTTGACTTTTTGGGGACAGGAATGATGGTGGAGTGTTTGAAGCATGTGGGGACTACAGACTGCAGGGACCTGTTGAAGATGTCTGTGAACACCTCTGCCAGCTGAACTGCACACACCCTGAGAACACGGTCAGGGATTCTACCTTTGCAAATTGATAACTGAAACACAGCCCTCAGGCTACAATGCTAACTCTGAGCTGATCATTCATGTTGCAGGAGTGATTAAACATTAGTTTGGCACTGAATCTCTTTCAGTCTTTCATCTTTTCTCCTGATCACTCTTTTCTTCATCTTTGTCTTTGTCTCCAGACTTTTTCAGAGTACGTAATCTCTGTTTTTCTCTGTCAGTATCCCTCTCTGTCAGTAACCCTCTCTGTCAGTAACCCTCTCTGTCAGTAACCCTCTCTGTCAGTAACCCTCTCTGCCCTCCTCCCGTAGTTTGTCCGTCTCCCCCTGCTGCCCTTCTGTTACTTTAGTCAGAACATTTTACTGGGCCCAGTGGACATGAATAAAGAGAAATGCGTGACACAGAAACACATTCATCAGGCTGATTTATAAATATTATGGATTCCTAATTGTATTTCGTTTCCGCCCTATGTTTTCTCAATGAAGCACTGATGGCTAGTTTATCTTGTCGGATTACTTTGCTTTTCACTATGTCCTTTCCATCGATCTATCATTGGACTGTAACTCCACTTTAGAAGACACTAGCCCCTCCAGTAGTACAAACCTTGACCTTGGGAAACGACCTTGAAGTAATTATTTCAAACAAGGAGCTGTTGACTCTGGCTTGGCCGTCTACAGTGGAGAGCCAAGTATTGATAACCTTCTTTCCAATGCACCCAATTACAGCTGCCAAAAGCAGCGGCTTGCTTAATGGATCTCCCCAAGGGCAAGGTGATGGACAATCTCTACACCCTCTTCATACATCAATGCCCATCTCCTCTCCTCTGCACTTGCGTATGTGCTTCTGCTGGATAGAGGCTTGAAGGCGATAATTAAAAGACTGAGTTGTTCCCCGTGTGTCAGTACATGTCTGTCTGACCGATGCTGTTTGGCAGGCTGCTGTAGCCCCAGGGGTGACCTGTTTGTCTACTTATTAACTTGTCCAGAAAGAGAAAGTGGCAGATGGAGAGATGGAGGTCAAGAACACGGAGCCTCAAGAAGTCCAACCTTTAAAAGGATGGGGAGGAAGAGAGGGGGGTGTGAACAAAGAGGTGCTGTACATGTAGCTGCAGAGAGACAAGTGTGAGCAATGATCAGAAAAGGGATGGGTACACATGTATGTGTCATATTTGAGGGATGAAGATAAGTTAAGCAAGAAGGCTTTCAAAATACAATCAAATCAAAACAGCAGCCTTCTTCACTACGATATTTTACCATTCATTTTGTTGGTCTGTTAAAAGATCTAAATAATGCATTCAAAGCATTAATATAGCTTCAAATGACTATTTCCAATTTATTTCATTAATTCATTCTGAGTTGTATACTCAAGGCTGATTGGTCCATTTTGAACTGTTGCTAAGAAAGCACCGTTACAGTCATATCAATCAGACAGGTTTCTAAATTGGTGGATCAGGAGAAAAAGACAGAGAATCTTTTTTCCTGAAACTTTCCAAATCTCTTAACACACTGGGGACACATATTTATGTATAAAAGAAATAAAAAGTGGATTTTGCATAATAGGTGACCTTTAAGTTACGTTGCTGTCGCTGCAGATCCAGCCTCTTCGCATCAGGATCCTACTCACCCTGTCGGTGTTATTTTTGCATTCATGACCGGCTCGCTGCACGTTATGTCTTTAAGATAAAGTAATGCCTACCTGAGATTATAAAGTCTCTTTCCTCTACGTTACCTTTTCTACAACTCTGTGACATATTTTGTTAGAACCTTCTAGACAGATTTACCGTGTCTAACTCTAGTGCTTTGATGTCTTGTCTCTAAACACCCAGCAAAAATGCATCACAGCAAAACATCAGGAATGTATTGTAATTTGGAGATATTAATGCGATTATTCACCAACAATCCTGGCATGTGGTCATTTGTATTAGAATGTTGCCAAGCATTAAGTAATTATGTTTCTTGTGTTCAATACTTTGGGTTTGGGCAAATAAACTGATGCTTGATGATCAGTGCAACGGAGGTGATCTCTGGGGCCGTAGATCACGGTCGCCGTTACATATTATATAGCTTCACTATTGGCGAAGCATATTGGAGGCAGGGGTGGTTTTATATCGTGTACATTGATGTTGTTTGTTTGTAATATTTTTCCTTTCATACATGAATTAGGTATAATTGAATTAATGGATGTTTGTTATTTTCGAGTAATGTTTCGTTTTCTTTAACTGGTTTAATTATCTGAGCTAACCATCTTTGCACATACCACCCCTTTTGATGGCACAGTCCAATTGTTGGGCCTATAAAAGGTAGCGTGTTAGGCTCATTGAGACGGGGATAGTGCTGGAGACAGTCATATGGATGATTGATGCTGTTAATACGACAGTTAATCCAATGATTAATAAACGGCCACACCGGGTTGTGTTTGGACGTTCTGCCTCTGCCCCCTTACTTTGGTCGGGCCGCTCATTTGTCAGCTTCACATTACCAATACCTTAAAAATGTAAGAAACATGAAACCAGACATCACATTTGCTTAATGTGGCTGACTGATAAGCGGATCAGTCAATCATAATGATATCATAATCATTAGAATAAAAGTTATTTGCCAACAAACACGCACATGTGATCAGTGAAAGGTCCGATGAGGTATCTTCATTTCTAACACAATGGAACACAATCAACCCTTAAATATATATCTGAGTATTTCTTGTCACTTTATCAGACAGGTGCCCCCTTCTAAGCTGCAGTGTGTTTATAACCACTGTGTGTTTGATATGGAGCACATCCTCCTTTTATCACTGTCACTTCTGATCAAGCAAATTATGAAGCATCATGAAGGTACACCCATTCATATCTCATTCTTCTGTCATATCTTCCACACATTCTGTAAAAACCTGCGTCTGCTGTTCCACTGTGAAGGAAAATGAATATAGGCCCTGCTCGTGTAAAGAACCGTCTTTGGCGAGAGCAGAATGTCACCTGACTGCATATTGTCATTGTGAAGCACATAGGGAAAGAACCAGGCAAACAATGAATTGTGTTTATCATCATTACTGTGTGTCATCTTGATGCAAGTTATTGATGTTTGTGTAATAGAAGGAGTGATGAGTATTGAAGCTAATACAGACAGTAAATAAATGCATTCCTTTTTTCGTCCATTTTCTGAATTTGGTCTTCACATTTCTTACATTTTATGCAACAGAATAAAAGTTTTAACAAAATTGGCAAGTCATTTTCAAGGGAAAGGAACATACAAGATTAGGATTCAAATTGTAAAACAGAGAGAAAAAGGCTTTGAGGATATAAACTTCACAATGTGTTTGCTGGATTTATAGTTTTCCAGATCCAATAAAGAACATCTGCTTAAAATCTCTGGATGTTTTCTGGAATACACAATGGTTTGAATAGTTATGTTCACATCTTTGGTAACAAGAGAGACTTAACATCGTTTCATGAAATTAAAATGAAGCACTGCTACTCAATAAAAAATGTATTTACCATAAACTGACATGTTTTGGTGCGGACTGCGTTCACACCAGCGATGAACCGCTCCAGAGTTCACTAGCAAGTGCTCCGAGACCACCTCTTTTAGGCGGACCAGAGTCCGGTTGTTTAGTTCACTTCAGAGGTCTCGGACTGCGATCACACCAACCCAAACTAACCGCACCAAGGGGGTAAACGCACCAGGGTTCGATTCAAACGGACTAAACAAGGCTGGTGTGAATACGATCTTAGACTGTCGAAGGACTTTCAATATACACCTCTTTTTTCCTTCTCGTCTTTCCTTATCTCTATGCTCGCATAATGCATGCTTCTAACTCAGCATTAAGGGCATTGTCCCCATTTCTTTTCCTGTCTGTCACCTGGCAGATTGCCAGTATTAAAGGTGACGTCTGGATCATGAGTCATGCCTGCGCCTGTTGTCATGGTCCTGGCTGACACCCATGTTATTCAAATCTTCGGCTGCACCTGGAAGATTTTTAACACCCTTGATTTATCTTTATGTACTTTCACATTATCAATTTTGTCATTTGTGTTGTCAATTTGTTACCTTTTTCAAATCCTTACACACAATACTTATTGCTCGTCTGTCCATCCTGGGAAAGGGATCCCCCCTCTGTAGAAATGATGGTGTTTCCTGGGAGTTTTTCCTACTCTGCTGCAAGGGTCTAAGGACAGAGGGTGTCATATACTGCACAAATTGTAAAGCCTCATGAGAAAAATGCATAGTTTTTTTATATAGGGCTATATAAATAAAAAGATTATCAATACATTAACTGAAAATATCACCTCATTTGACGTGCTTTTTTTAAATGATCTCTGTCATCAGTTTTCATTCCTTTCCTTCATCTTCAGTAATGGATTCCACTCCAATCAGTTGCTCAATCAATGCTGCTCTTTTTATTTTTCTCGTGGCTTCTTGGGGGTATCAGTTTCCAGATAAATATATCCCCCAACAGGAGTGTGTATGTCTGCTTCACACTGAATAGTGAGAGGAATCTGTTATTAGGTCCCACAGATTTACAGTTATGTTTGTGTTGGTTTGGATTTGTTAAGCTTCTTCGTAATCAAGTGCTTTCTGGAATTCAGCTATTGTTCAAGAAAATTATGCTCTAAACACCCAGGGAGAACAATCAATAAACACACAATATAAACTATTACAGACGGATGCATGCATGGGGAAGTGCAACTACATGACTTCATCTAACAATCAGTAGGTGTTAATAGTTGTGTGGGATGTGGCGCTTATGGTTTCACTAAGCTTCTGTTTAACTGATCGCTGTGGAAATATATGGGCAGAGGGATCAGTGTTTGAAGGGCACGGTCATCAAAATCCAATTTCTTTCATCTCTGTATACCTGCAAAGGGCTATTAAAGGAAATTGTAGGGAGAGTGTGTATAATGGTGTGTTTAACCTCAGGCTCTAGGGGACAGCTGTTTGACTATAAGCAGATTCCGGACGAGGCGCAAATCAAATTATGAAAATGACAGCCGGTGACATATCCAGACAGAGAGGCCACTCAGGTGAATGAAGGAAGCCGCAAAATGTGGAAATATATACACAATATGTGTTTGCTATTTATACAAACTCATATGCAGTTAGATATTATTTAACTGGCAACATATTCTATTTTTCCTTGCAGCCAATGACGTTGATACAGCTTAAGGACTGAGCTTGATAATGAGACCACAGTTACACGGCTGTGATTCAGGATGTTTTACCCAGTCTTTTTGGTGCACATATGCGCGAGCAAAACAGTTTGTTATTTATATCCATTGTATACTAAGGATTATCTCTAATGCTTGACAACAAATGTCTTGGTTTGTTTATTTTTTGAACTGTTATCCTTCACTCCTGTGTCTGAGGGCTGTTGTCCACACACACACATACACACAGAGCAGAGTGGAACAAAGCAGAGACAGAAACAGCATTTTTCTAGGAAAGATTCATCTGTCCCCTGGACAATATTGTAATACCATTTTTTAAAACAACACCCTGAAGAAGTTCAGTTGTCAACAATGTGTTGACATATTGCTGCAGGTTAGGGAAATGAACTCAACACTCTTTTGGACTGTCTTCCTTCTTATGAAATTACACTGGAGCTGTTCCTGCCGTCAGAAGAAGGAATATCTCACCTTGAGAAATAAATAGTTGTAGGCAACATTGAACTACAGCAGCAGTGAATGTAAACCAACCAGAAAGCCTCTGGTCTAATAAGCTCAGCAAACGTAAATGCTAAAGGAAACCAAGTTAAAAACCGTAGTTATAGTAACAAGGTACAAACATTTGTTTGCAGACTCATTACCTTTTGTCTGTACAAGCCACCGCTAATGCTGCATGTAGCTGCTAAATTTTATTGTTCACCATTTAGATCCATAGGCAGTGTTTTTTTATTGTTATACTTACTTACCCAATAGGTTTGCTGGCGTACTATCTCTCTTTTTCTGCCTCTGCCTCTTCCTAGTCCTCATATCCCTTGGTAGCGGATTAACTACAGCAGTTTAAAGCTCAGTCTCTTGTCACAGATGTTGGCTTTGAGATTTAAATGAGCTCTCTGTGGTGAGCGAAGTGAATTAAAAGGGAGAGGAAATGTAAACCTGAAGAGGCCTCAAAAACGTATTTCATCAATAATGGGAAAGAAAAAGCATGAAAAGAAGTGGCACCCATTTGCAACTAACCAAATTGCATCAGTGAGTCTGGACAAACACTGCATGCAGCCAGAAATAGTATGAACTCCTTAACAAGCACTGTATAGCAAAACAAAATATCAGATGGTATCACCAGTATGCCCGTTTTATGAAAAACCTCAACTGAAGGTGAATCCGGTCTTATAGAGGAACAGCACAGGCAGTTGTGGTAAAACAATTTAGTTTTATCTGTTTTAGGTCTCTGGTTTTTAATTCCAACTGAGCCTTTTGGCTGTTCTAGCTACGAGCATTGTGCCATCCAAGCTTGTCACTAAGTTCAGCGCCCTCATGCTCACCAGCAACCTCTGTAAATGGGCCCTGAACTTCCAGAAGAACCGATCCCAGACAGTGCGGATGGGCATCATCCAGGGGCGGACTGGCCATCGGGACGTTTCCCGATGGGCCGGTCGGACCGATGTGGGCTGGTCGGATAAGTCACTAGCCCCCCCCCCCCCCCCCCGCTGTCAATTCCCCTGCGCTAATTACTTGCGATACCGCCCCCGTTGACAATTTACTAGTGGTACCAAGGTGGGCCGGCGGTACCGAAGTGGGCCGGTCGATAGTCCCGGGCTGATTTGTAGTCCCAGTCCGTCCCTGGCATCATCACATCTTCCTTCCTGACCCTCAACACCGGAGTCCCTCAGGGCTGCATGCTCGGTCCTCTTCTTTACTCAAGTTTGCTGACAATACGACCGTCATGAGACTGAGCACTGACAGGTACGAAACAACGAAAAGAGAGATGGTCAGAGACCTGACATCTTGGTGCCAGGACAACAACCCCCATTTTAACATCAGCCAAACTAAGGAGCTGATTGCGGATTAGTGAAAGCAGCCTCAAGAGTCACACGCCCCAATCACCATTCACGGGACTATCAAATCAAATCAAATCAAATTTTATTTATAAAGCACATTTAAAACAATTTTCGGTCGCGCCAAAGTGCTGTACATGAATACAAATAAATAAATAACATATTACAACAATCACAGAATAAATTAAAACAAATATAAAAGCAGACACAGTTTAAGATATAAAATCAAAATGTCATGCTCTGCTCATATTTAAAAGGCCAGAGAGAAGAAGTGCGTCTTGAGGGTGGATTTAAAAGCCCCTAGTGTCTGGGCCGACCTCACATGGAGGGGCAGAGTGTTCCAGAGCCTGGGACCAGCTGCTGCGAAGGCACGGTGCCCTCTGGTTTTGAGCCTGGTCTTGGGCACTACCAGCAGCAGCTGGTCGGCAGACCTTAGAGCTCGGGCTGGGGTGTAGCGCTGGAGGAGTTCAGTTATGTAGGCCGGAGCCAGCCCATTTAGGGCTTTAAAAACAAATAAAAGGAGTTTAAAATCAATTCTGAACCGGACTGGAAGCCAGTGAAGTGAGGCCAGAATAGGGGTAATGTGGTCTCGCTTTTTGTGGCCAGTCAGGAGACGTGCAGCTGCGTTCTGCACTAGCTGCAGGCGTTTTATGGATGCCTGATCCATGCCCACATACAAAGCATTACAATAGTCGAGTCTCGATGTCACAAAGGCGTTAATTACCCTTTCTAAGTCTTTAAAAGATAAAAACGGCTTGGTCTTTGCCAATAGTCGTATTTTAAAAAAGCAGGTTTTGACTACGCTGCTGACCTGTTTATCAAATTTAAAAACGCTATTGAAGGTCACTCCAAGGTTCATGACAGAGGGGAGGATATTGTTACTTAGGGAGCCAAGAATGTCAACGGGAGAGGCTGGAGGTTGGGGTCCAAAAAAGATGACCTCGGTCTTGCTCTCGTTGAGGGTGAGGAAGTTTTGGCTCAGCCAGGATTTTAATTCAGTTAAGCAGTCCATCAGCTGCTGTAAGTTGACATTAGCATTGAGGGGCAGATACATCTGAACGTCATCAGCGTAGCAGTGGAAGGGGATGTTGTGCTTGGAGAGAATTGCACCTAGGGGCAGTATGTATAATAGAAAGAGGATGGGGCCCAGAATAGAGCCTTGGGGAACCCCACAGGTAAGAGGGGCTTTGGCAGAGGTGAATGCACCTAGCTGTACTGAGAAGCTACGGTCTGTGAGGTAGGACCTGAACCAAGCAAGAGCAGAGCCTGTGATGCCAGCGGACTGTTCGAGCCGCGACAACAGGATGCTATGGTCCACGGTGTCAAAAGCAGCTGTGAGGTCTAACAGCACCAGGACAGCTGGGCTACCTGAGTCGGCGGCTAGGAGGAGATCATTAAAAACTCTTAAAAGGGCTGTTTCGGTGCTGTGCATGGGTTTGAAACCAGACTGAAACTTTTCATGGATGCCATGCATGGTTAAAAAAGACTGCAGCTGGACATAGACTACTCGCTCCAGGGCTTTAGATAAAAAAGGTAGCTGGGAGATGGGCCTAAAATTTGCGAGAATGGTGGGGTCAAGATTTTTCTTTTTAAGTAGTGGCTTGACCACGGCATGTTTGAAGGCAGCTGGGACACATCCTGAGCTAAGAGAGGTATTAATAAGTAATAAAATACTTGCTCCAACAGAATCAAACACATCTCTGAGAAGGCGAGAGGGAATGCTGTCTGAGGTACAGTTTGTCGGCCGCAGGTGCTTGACTACATCCGAGAGAGAAGAGAGCGTTACAGGCTCAAAGTGGTCGAGGACAGCAGGGCACAGAAGAGGGGCAGAATCTGGGTTAGCACTAGTGTGGGCTAGCCTAAGTGCAGATACCTTTTCAATAAAAAATGACAGAAACTTATCACAGAGAGTAGTCGATGGCACAATTGGAGAAACATCACAGGGATTAATGATCGAGTTGAGGACATTAAAGAGAACCTGAGGTTTATGGCTGTTTTTAGAGATCAACAGAGAAATGTGCTGTGACTATGATGGAAAGAGTCAGCTGCTACAGGTTCTTCAGGGTTCACATCACCGGTGACCTGACTTGGAATTATCACATCAGTCTCATCGCAAGGACAGCTCAACAGCGGAAGTTCAACGTGGACTCCAGGATGCTCTAAAACTTATTATTTACTCTAATGTGCTTCCAAATCTCTGACTAGAGAAAGTATTGCTCCTGTTGATCTACAAAGGTGCCCAGTACTAAAGGCACATTCAATTTTCCAAATATATTGGTCTTCTGACATTGATTGTATAATTTACTTGACTTTGCCTCCCCCTATTTCCCTTATCCTTTTTCAAAACATTGCCTACATTAGCGAGTTTTAACAGCTCCACCATGTATTACCATTTGCATTGCATGGCTTTGTGCGAAGCTGATTAATTTAGACCATGTTAACCAGCAAACTGAAACGTTTAAGGGTATTCGGAGGATATCAACAAGGGATTATTTTTTTCTGCATTATTTTGTACTATATGCAGTTTTTTCTTATTGCTCTATTTAGTTCTCCCACAGCAGGGTTGTATGAGAGATTATTTTTTTCTGCATTATTTTGTACTATATGCAGTTTTTTCTTATTGCTCTATTTAGTTCTCCCACAGCAGGGTTGTATGAGAGAAAGATGGGATGTGTAGCGACCCACACACCCAGTGCACCAAACATCTAGCTAAGTAGGACATTGAAATGGATGGGCCTGTGTGTGTAGGTGACCTACATAAATTAATGTGGACAGAGATTCCTTCCACACCTGAACTGAGCTGTGCTGTGGGTGTGAGACTCAACAGAAAGGACACACAATGTGCTCACACATACAGCAAGAAATGCTGATGTGATGTTCCACATGGATGGCCATCCATGCAAGTATTAATGGACCCACATCATTTTAGGGGATAAACTCTTGTTGCGAAAGACGAGAGCAATAGTCAAATGTGATGCTTTGACTCAGATTCTAATTCACTGGCATATTCACTTACCATATTATTGTCTTCCATGAAAATGTATAGGTTTTTTTACACCTTTGTTGTTAGTCAGATACGTCTGGCACAGTTGTATTAGTCTATTGGTTCAGCAACAAAATACATTAAACATGTTTTAAACCAACCACATGATTGCGAATATAGCTAAGCCACTTGGGAAAACAAATGTTAAAAATGACTTAAAAAACTATTTTAAAATGTTATTTGTTCACCTGTTAGTGAAGTCCTGTGTGGAAAGGTCTTTCTTTTTGAAGAGTGAGTGTAGGCCCTACCAGAAGGAGACCAAACCCAAAAGACCTGAGATGTTTTGATGGTTCATAGTGTAGCAAAAGATCAGAAATGTATTTTGGCCTTAAACCAACCAGTGCCTTATTAAGCCCCTGTCACACTGTCCCGAAATTGACACCAGATGGACACACGATAAAGGAAATGTTCAAATTCGGCTCTGATTGTAACAACATCGGGCCATTCGTGAGGGCATCTTAAGCCATCGTATGACCGCCGGTGGAGTTTCTCAGGCTCCAGCAGCAACTTCGTGAGCGGTGGCAACATCTTTGGCATGCCAAAAAATTGCAGAAGGACCTTGCGAAGGTTAATCGCGTGTTGAATTCCATTTTGCCTTTCGTAAGGCACTTGTCAGGGCATCTTGTCAAATCGTGTCATCTTCATCTGATCATTGGTGCCATCGGGCATTTTTCACCTCACGAAGACAATATGAAGGAAACAATAAGCTGCCCGATTGTCTTAGGAAGGCAACACGACTACGTGAAGCCCTCACAATGCCGTTGTGTAGCCATCGTATTATAGTATGATGGCATCGAGATTGCATTTATTGCACAACAAAATCATGTAAACATATTATGTAAATAACCCAATTTGTGTTCTGTGAAACTGAAAAGGATATTACATTGTTTTTGTTACTTTCGTTGCAGTTGTATGTCTTAAATGTAATTTAGGTTAACTTCCTGTTTTATGTAGATGCTTTTATTTTGAAGGTGAGTTTACGCTGTTGACAGGAAGTTGTTGTTATGGAAACAATATGACGGAGATAAGTAATATCTTCTAATCTACATATAAAGAAAGTAAAGAATAAAGTGTATGTTTAAATGTTAGCACCCCCCGAAGAGGCACAAGCTCTTACGTTGAGTCTGGATACATTCTAAATCATCAGTAAAGTCTACGACCATATTTCCGTGTGTGGTTCGGATGCCATCGTGTGGCCTTCTGTAGGCATCGTACTTGCTTCGGCTGTTGCTTGGCTGTTGACCAAGTTCAGGGCCATCTTCGTGCAAAATTCACAATTCCATATTTGTGTGTCCATCTGGTGTCAATTTCGGGACAGTGTGACAGGGGCTTAACCACCTGCAAAAACAAGTCAGCATTCAACTATTCACAAATATTCATTTAGTGGTCCCTCCTGCTCAGGTAAACTAACATTCACACACATTCACATACAGTTGGCCATGCCATAGGGAGTCATTTGGGATTAACAAATCTTGCCAAATGACACATCAACATTTTGACTGCAGGGGGTGAGGATCAAACCACCAACCGGTCAATTAGAGGAAGAGCAGCCAACCAGTATTGTGATATTTAATTTCCTCAATATCGCCCTGTCTTGTTTTACAGTTTAGTTTTGTATTCCCTTATATGGTACTTATTTCAGTTTGTTTATCCATTGTTTCCTAATCCTCTTCCGTGCTTGCTATGCACCAGAGAGAGGTGTATTTAAAGTGTGGAAACGATTACAAGCCCCCGCTCAATATTCCAGGTAAGAAGAGTGTAATCAAATATACATTTGTTTATGTCTCCTGTGAGAGCTCCACTTACATCCAAATACAGCGTTGGTAATCAGCAGCCGCACTGTTGAAATTCAGGAATGAGGATGTGGCGAGGGAGACATCCACGGACCCTCGGAGATAACACCATCCAGACTCCAATGTCTCATCTGTCACACGTAGATTGCTATTAAAGCTGTCTGAGAGCATTGCCATCATCTAATTAGAAAAGCGATCTCTCTCCCTGTCTGTCTTGTTGGTTAAATCTCTCTGCCACCTCTCCCTCTCTCTGTTTCCTCTCTGTTTACCTCTCTGTCTCTCTCTCGCTCCTGCTTACTTCATCGGTCATGCCAATTGATTTCTTTGAGAAAAGCCTCTCATGGTTTTCGCCTTGATGTGTCTCGTGTAATTAAAGGCCAAATTGTTTTGATGCCAGTGTAATCACATTAGTGTGTTATTGCGGGAGAGTAAAGATGGGAAGAGAGAAGGGTGAAATTGGACTTTTTTTGCTTCACATCCACAACCTGCTACCACAGTGTAAATGTGTATGTGTGTGTTGTGTGTGTTTGGGTTTGTTATTATGAGCATAGAGCTGCCATTGGTACTCAAAATCCGGGCCCTTATGGCGTTCCATTAGCCTTTCTGTCAAATGGTGAAGGAGGGCAGTGCTGATAGACACAGCTAGTCAGAGAGAGGAATCTGTGGCAGTGAGAAGATTTGATTTGGTAGTGCTTAATATATACATGTATGTCAATATGAGGGAATACGATTTCATTTGGACTATTCTGAAGTTCTGAATATTAAAATGATGATAAAGGAGATAAGGATGGTGGTGGTGATGATGATTGTCAAGGACCAGGGTGGCAAACAATTTGAGTATAAGGTTGAGGACAAAAATAGCCTCCTTATTTACCCCAAATATATTGTTTTAGGATTGGCAATAAAGTCAATAAAGATGAAAAAAATGTGTTAAATATATATAATGTAAACAGAAAGCCTAATTATAACTTAATTAACAAATAACCTAAAAAAACAGGTTGAGGGATCCATTGACAAGGAGACAAATGCCTTCCTTTCCACACTGCAGGCATTTATAACCATTTCATAGTCCATAGTTACATGCAGGGGAGCAAAGACATTGCTCTAAACAAGGGGCAGCATGACTGAAGAAGCCGGCACATTTACTAAAGCTGGTTTGATTCAGCCGCTCAACCCTTTTCCAAGTGGAAAGTGAGCTGCATGACACTGACAACAGTAGGGTTAACACTTTTACAAATAACGATTACTTAATTTAACAGTTAGATGTA
>CALSBZ010046523.1:410495-440850 GCA_943591055.1 Gobionotothen gibberifrons
ACACACACACACACACACACACACACACACACACACACACACACACACAATGCACAGTGGTTTGTAATGCTAGAACATGTTACAGCTCACTGTGAACTGATTTTCCGTCATTCTCCACAATCGACTGGCACCAAGATGGTTGAACAAGCTCCCCATTGATATCTTCCTAAAAGCCCACCTGTTTCCACTAGCCTTCTGAAAGCTAATGTTTTTGCAGGATTCTTGTTTTTTTGTTTTTGTAGCTTCATGGTTGTACAACGTGTTGTAAGCAGCTTTGGATAGAAGCATCAGCTGTATGTGATGTAATGTATAACAGTAGAATGAAAGTGATCCACCAAAAATGTGTACAAAGTCAATACAAACAAAGTAGGAGCGCGGGAGACTAAGCACAGCTGGACATACTGGATTCAAACCTGAGACCCTGCGGACCTCAGGAGGAAGGGGGAACAACTGAGCCACAGTCCTGCTATTACTCAAGGTCACTTTAGTGCACATTTGCAAAGAGCTCACTTGAGCCAGCATCTTTTATCAAATCTTCACACTGCAACATCTCCTTGTTTCGACCACATTGCATTCATTAAAAAGCAAACGGTTGGGATGGAAATGAGCTGAGGAAGGCTGGAGGAGCCCCATGGTGTGACAAAGCCAGAGGAAACAGGATTAGAATATGTCAGCCCCAGGACTGTGCTATAGCTTCAAGGCCACAGACCACAGCGCACCGGGGGACACAGCAGGCTGCTGCCATTCACACACACACACACACACACACACACACACACACACACACACACACACACACACACACACACACACACACACTGACACTGACACACACACACAGCTGATGGCCCACTAGGGTTGGCCAAGACAGCTTGTCAAATCCCAGCCTCCTCCAACTGTGATATCTCCTCCAACCGCCCTTGCTCATCAACAGCGGTGGCTCCGTGGGTTACTGATGGCACAGCTTTGTCCCCTGAGGCTGAGGGGGGATCAGCGGCTGTACCCCGAGCATGGAGCTGTAATCACAACCTTAATGCTTGGAGTATCTGTCTCTCCATAATGACTTTGACAGCTCTTCCCTGCCATCCTCAAGCCAACAACTTGGCAGCACATTACACTAACATCCATCCTTTCATTCCATCCAATCTGGGACCCTTTTAAAAAGACCATGATTGCTCTAGGTCAGCTTCTTCAGACGTTGCTCTTAATCCCGTGGCGCCTCTAGTGAAATGATTTCCCCCTCTGTTCTTCTCACTTATTCACTTTGATTTCCTGATAATAGCAGAACGACCTTGGTGCTCCAACATGAGAAGGTGAATTAAGGCCTTCTTTCTTCCCCTCCTTTTCGCTTCGCAGTGTTGAAGGATTTAGAGTAGTTGGCTTGCCGTAGAGGTTAAAAATTGGCTGTTGAGAGAGCGAGGAGCTCATCTCTTTCTGAAGCACTGCCCATAATCCTCGCCCGGGACCCAATTCAGAGGAGGTCAAAGAAAGTGGCCCGTGTTGGTGTATGTGAAGGCTGCGAGTGTTCATTCTGCCTTTCCACTTCTAATCTGAGCAGCCTTTTCTGGCTCCATTTAACACAGGTTTTTTTACAGCAATCTTTATATTCAAGCGCATTCAAAGTCAACTATTCCATTGCCATGTCCTGTGTTCATATGTTCATATCCTATTTAGTGGAATTGTCTTGTAATGTTAGCGGGAGACGCCGCGCTGATGGTAAAAGACAGTAATGATTACACTTCACGCTCCTGTGTTGTTATTGCTTTGGTATATTTGCTGTAGAAATGTCATTTTAAAGAATTTCTGCTGGTTTCATTACTTTTTCCTGTGTGTGGTGAGTATGAGATGTGTCATGGACTAGAAGACAAACATTGAGACAAACACGACAATAATTCCCAACGCAGTTCCAAGGCTTTGTAGTAGGGGTGTAACGGTTCACAGAAGTCACGGTTCGGTTCATACCTCGGTTTGGGGGTCACGGTTCGGTACGGTTTCGGTGCAACAAGGAAAAGCAAAAAAAAGTCCCAAATGCATAATTTTTTTTTGCTGTTATTTATTTTTAACAGTAGTGCAAGTTTTGGTATGAAAATAAGGAACTCTAACATTTGGAATCATTAACTGTACTACACAGTTAAAAACAAACCACAAACAGTAACTCACACACTCAGGTGGCCATATTATTTGTAATGGCTGATGTCAAACAAAAAGGTTCAATAAGCTGTACAACTAAAAAGAATGTCTTGAAAATATTAAAATAAATAATAAGAAAGTGTTTCAATCACAATCAATAAAAGGCAATACAGAACTGTATAACATCTCCTGATGTCAAAATATAAAATAAAACAAAATAAAATCTGTACCTTTCGGAGCAATGTCTAACATGTGTAATTAACTTGTGAGTGTGTGAGGCCAGTATGCCTAACTAAAGGTACTCAAGCTTTACTCTATTTTCAAGTTTTTCTTCAAAAAGATGAGTTTGTCTACGTTGTCAGTAGTGAGGGCAGATCTGTTGGCGGTAACTATAGAGGCTTCTCAATTCTTAAATGTCCCCTCCTCGACTCCTATCCTCGAGACTTAGTCCCGCCCACAGGAGATGCGAGCAGAGGAGCCGAGGAGAGAGGAGGGGAAGCAGCAGGCGGTTAGAGAAATGAGAACTCCTCTCCTCTGAGCGGTCATTTTAAAGAGACGTCCATTAATGATGACAGGAGGCACAGCAGCCCTCTGTCTGATGGACAGATGTGTTCATGACGACTTATATATTTACTTTGAATTCATTCACAGTCTACGCACTGTACAACACACACACCTACACACTGTACTACACACTGTACAACACACACCTACACACACACACACACACACACACTGTACAACACACACACACACACTGTACAACACACACCTACACTCTGTACCACACACGCACAGCTCCTAAAGCATAATCAGGATACAGCCGTTGTGTATTTTATTATGTGAAGCACTAAATTGTCTTAGAAAAATATTGACTCTTTGTTTGTAGTTATCTACTAAACTAAAGCAAATAAAGAGAGTAGGCCTGTTACACTGAGTGATATATATTATACACACTGCTCTGCTTTATGCACGGACCTCACAGCTGTTCTCTCTGGAAACATCGCGACGCGATGAAAGCAGTTTCTAAAATAATATACAGGGGATGCATGCAGAGCTGTGATTGGCTGAGATAAGTCCGGCCGTGCGTCACGCCTCCACCGTTCCCGGAAATGCATCCGTGGAGGAGCCGTGGAGGAACCATCAGTGTATCCTCGGTTATAGCTCCTCCAGAGAGCCTCCTCGACGCTCGATCCTCGGTCCTCTGTGTGCATTTAGAGAAATGAGATGTCCTTCAAAATGGCGCGCTGAAATTCATTTCCGGGTCACTACCGGAGGACCGAGGAGTTGAGGAGGGGAAATTTGAGTATTGAGAAGCCTCTTATGTCACCTGCCGTCGAGAAAACCCTCTCGCTGGGGACTGAGACTGACTCGGAGGTGATTGAGCATGTTTGACGTGTTACCACTAGCATACCGCACTGCTGTAACAACGCCGACACACCGCCCTCGTCCGATCCACAACTCGCTCCCCATCGTTATTGTAGTCCACAGGGAACCCGAAATGTTCCCACACAGCTGATTTAAAAGAAGCAGGTGGGTTATAGCTCCTGTGTGTTATCTGAACTCGCCATAGCTGCTAACTTTTCTTCTTCATGTATTGTGTTCGTTTTATTGTGTTTTCTTCTTGTTCTTCATCTGTTATTTACGGGCGGCTAGCTTTTCGGCGCAATACCGCCCCCTGGATTATATATAGTGGATACTGCCCTGAAGGAAAGACTTTTTTCCCACTCGTAAAAAAAGGCGTATTCGCCGTGTGACTGCATGTGCCGAACCGTGACGTCCAAACCGTGATGGTACGGGACGGGTACGGATACTGTTACTTTTTTTTTTTTAGAAAACTTTATTTTATATTATTTGGGCAATACATGATATACAAGTTACATTAATAATACATTTTACACACAATGAATAAATATATAAATAACATAAAGAGAGCACGTTTGTAATCCAGCGAGACTCAGTTCTGTCACAGACTCAAAATGCCCCATGGCTGAGTCTGGGATTTGTCCAGGGTCCTTCGTCTCCTTAGTTCAGTAATAACCTGTTTCACGATGGTGCCACTGTTTATTACTGTCTGGTTCAGTATCATTTTGCACCCCTACTTTGTAGTGAAGGAGTGTTAAGTCGTGACAGTATGCTGCACTGCAGTGATGTCAGTTGCATTTGAACCCTAAGTGTCATTTACGCTGGGGACATGTCCCCAACACTTTTTGAAAGTATAATTTGTTGAAACATTTTCCGAAAAACAGCAATGGTAATAAATAAGAACACTTTGAGTTTATTTGTTTTGTCCGTTCACGCTTGGTGCCTGCATTGCTGGGGATGCAAATGGTGAAATTTCTACATGGGGCACATTTTATGTTAGTTAACTTTAAACAAAATAAAAAATCAAATATTGCTGTCAGCAAAAAAGATTTCAGCCTACTGAGTCTAAAATGACCCAAAACATGCCTACTCTAATCAGACAGTTTATTCTTGTCCAAGTTTTCCATTCTCTGTCTGTGAACATAAAGAAGCAGGCAGGCTGTTGCCTTGTGTGGTAGCAACTTCAAATCAGCTGCTGTCTAGAGAAAATGATGTGTTAGGCAAAGATATTTTCTTTGTAATGCTTGTAAGCATGACGACTCCTTCTGGTGCGTCCTTCTCTATGTGTGACAGACTCATCATTTACATGACAACACAACAACACTTGGGCCCAGGTGGTCGCCCTATCACAAGAAGCAAAGCTCACACTGTACAAAGCACCGTTGGGTGTGGCAGCTTACCCCCCTAGAGCAAACGTCTTCCTTTCCCCCTTAGGATTACACTGTATTAAGATGTAATAATACCATCATTGCCATAACAGTTGACTCTGCGACATTGAAGAGCAAAGACAGATCTGCAGGCTGGTGGGTTGTGTGAAATACAATCGGGTTTTTATCGGAAAAAAGTGTTCCCACCACTTTTAAAAACAAAGTGCTTTTGACTACTTCCTTTGCTTGAATAAGCAAGAGCAATGTCTCTTTTTAGCCATTTCATAAAAAACAATGTCTCTTTGTATTTCTCACAGTCCATTTTTGGTGGAGGACATGTTGGCCGCTGATGAGAGCTGAAGGTTGTGTCCATTTATGTATGTGTGTGTTAGTGAGCACCAAGGTCACAGGCTCTGCAGAGCTAATAAAAGCTCCATCCCTCCATCCTGTCTCTCTTCCCTCTTCCCTCTTTCTGCTTACCTGCTTGTTGGGAACCATTCCTCAAATTGATGTTTCACTTTTGATTAGTGCCTCATCAGTTATGAAAAAATATATCAAAGACACACACACACACACACACACACACACACACACACACACACACATACACACACACACATACACATACACACACACACACATACACACACACACACATATACACACACATATACACACACATACACATACACACACACACATACACACACACACACACACATACACACACACACACATACGCACACACACATATGCACACATACACACACACATACACACACACACACACACACACCCAGCAAATCTGGATCAGCTCCAGCCCCGTTTTTAGAGATTTGGGTACGGAGGAAAAGAGAGAGGGTTTTATTTTCTGACACACCGGGGACACATATTTGTGTATAAAAGACATCAAACAGTGCATTTTGCATGATAGGTGACCTTTAATGTCGCAAAGTAGGGCTGCTCTTCCTCTAGCATCAATACATGAAAATAAAACGTTTTTTAACCAATGCAATCACAATGACATGGCACAATTCACGTGATTGATTTGAAGTTGTGTTTAGGAGAAGGTCAGATTTAAAAAAAAAAAAAAGGTTGATTTGGTTGCAATTGTTTTTGTTTTTATATTTTTAAATCATGGAACCCCAATAAAAAATATGTTTGGACATCACATGGCTAAAAATGCTCCCTCTTACTGTGAATGATCTCCAGATCACTCCGCTTGTCTAAAGTTAAATGTCTGTGTTGCTATAGCCTTTCAGTATTTCACATGTATTACAGATTGCCTGGTGAGTCCTTCATACAGCAGCCCTTCCTCCTAGACCTTTATGCCTTTTGTTTTCTACTTTATGCTCGGAGTCGACAGCCCTCAGCTGTATTTTAACCCACATTCCCACTGCCTTTACTACATCTGTGTGATGCTGCACTCACCTAGAGTGGAACAGACAGAGGTCGCAGGCTTTTATACACTCACTGCTGGGGAACAGGAAAGAAGAAGCCTTGTTTTTCACAGAGAATGTGTCAACAATAGGTTGTCTATTTTAGAAGAGGGATGGATGGCTGTTCCAATTGGATTCTCCCTGTGCCTTAATGCCTTCAAAAATAGCTATGTGAAATGCACCATTAGCTCAGACTGCAGGCATCCAAAATAATGTGTGTGTCTGAGTGTGTGTTTGTGTGCCTATGTCTGTACTCATTATCTGACTCCAAATGTGAAGATGGATGCTTTTTTGGAAAAGTGACATAATTCCAAAACCAGAGGCCTGGCAAAAACAAACACATACAGTATTTGTGGTTGAAACCACTTGATATCCTTGGAGGCTATTAACTCATGAACAAGGCTGTTCATTTTCGTAATACTAATCGGAAAGTGGGCAATTTGTAAGCAGAGTGGAGCTTTTTGGCACAACCTTACCTACTCCCCCGTCGCATGGTTTGCATTGAGAAGTCCAAACTGTAGCAACACTTGTACCATACAGAATAATTTTGTGGTCAAACTCTTCAGGATTAAGCAATATGTGCTGTCCTTAGTCACTTTACACAAAAAGTAGTGATACACTTGGACAGCCCTTTTTAAAACAAAGATATAAAGATGTTTAGAGTACATGGTTGAATGAGGAACCAAACATTTGAGGATTACAATAAAATGTAATTAGTTTGGATCTGATAATTTGTATACAAATCTGAATATCCCTCCCGTTAATGTTTGTCTTATCCATAATGTTATCCTGATTTTGGCATTGTATACTGTATATTTAAAATATATTTCCATCTTGTATCGCAACTACTTCACAGAGCTGTCCTCTAGATAAATATGTTTAATATAAAGAAAACAATTGTATCTCATTTTTAATACAAGATAAACTGGAAAAGTGTAGATCAGCGGTTTTCAAAGTGTGAGGCGCGCCTCCCCTGGGGGGCGCCAGAGAGCTTCAGGGGAGGCGCAGCGTGAGAAAAAAATAACGAGAAACAGTGAAATCTAGCTAGTTAACTTCAGCTAACTTTAAGCGAGCGGCAACATGGATCGATTTTTAGTGAAGTTGCCTAAAGTGAAAGAGAAGACAGCGTCTGGCAGAACACGTCACTTGCACACTTTTGGCTGTCTGTGGAGACCGAGTTCCCCCACCTCGCCAACAAGGCTGTAAAAGTGCTCATTCCCTTCACCTCCGCCTACCTGTGTGAGTGCGGGTTTTCCGCATTGACTTTGATCAAAAGCAAGTACCGGTCAAGCAGGGGCGGATCTACCAGGGTGGCATGGAGTGCCAACTGCCACCCTAAAAATAGCCTTGCCACCCCAGTTGGCAGCTTTGTTTTGAAATACAAATTGTGGCTAATCGGACATTTATGAGAGAAAATCTCTAATGTCCGAGTGCAAGTGAATGCAGCACAAGCAGCAAGCCTTGTAACCCCTCCCCCGGCCCTGGCGCGAACGAGGAAATGTGATTGGCGGCGATTTCATGTGAACGGGGGGACAGCACAAAACGAGAAGCATTCGGATCCAAGTAGAAGGAAGGAATGAGGTATTCGCGGTCTACAATGACAGAGAAGAGACTGTCAGTGTGGCTGTACTCAGCATTGAATCAAAACGCACTAAAGCTTTGGATCTTAATCAGTTTGTGAGGCGTTTTGCTGAACAAGATGGTAATCGCCGCATTCAGCTGTAATAGGCATGCCAACTTGATGCACTGCTCACGGATGAGCATACCAAACTGTTAAGATGATGACCTTACGTGTGTAAATATGTTTTTTTCTTTGTGAGGGTCTTCCCCCAAAAAACAGTTTTAAGTCCTGAGAAAAGTAAAATTAGACGGTGTGTAAAACTACACAGCCCAGCCAACAGAAAGTAACCACTTTGATTTAACTAGGCCAGTAGGTAAGGACATTCCACTGGATAATAATACCCCTACATTATAGCAACAACAACAACACCATTGTGTTCTTTTTAACCAAATGTCTCTCAGAGGGGCGTGGGGAGTGGCTCCTTGTTTTCATCTAAAGTAACAGACAGAGAATCAGCACTTTGGAAACAGGGCTGAAACAGAGGGGATTATGGGATGCTACAATGCATGATCTGTTTGGTATTTCGAGTCAATGGCTTCGGAGACATGTTTGTATATATCTGAGACCTATAATATATTGATGAAAAACAGTATAATAGGGGACCTTTTAATATAAGCATTTAACAATTGTTAAGCTTTATTTGATTCTTGATGTTTAGAGCAATTTAGCTTTCTAGCCCCTCTTCCCGCCAATGAAGCTTCCACTACTTCAGACAGCACTTGACCCTGGTTAATGGCGAGGAAGCGGATGGTGTTGCTGTTCGGAAGAACACACATTGTTCGAAAAATATCACTCGTCTCTGGCTTGGTCTTCAATATCAGGACACATGTATTTATTATCCTTGCAAGAATGGAAGTAGTCATCACATACAGAGCTGCATGGGAATAAATAGTTCCCTGAATAGTGTCCTTGACATGCTTATATACAAGAGAGGGTACACAGTCACAAGATGGAGGACTACTGGTTCAAAGCAGTATTCAATGTTTAGTTCAGATTAGCTAAGGTCTGCGTAAGCAATAAACATGACAGTCATATGTCTGTCTCCATAGAGGCTGAATCATCATGTTAATCACATAGCTATCATATGCCTAAAACAGTCCTGATGCTCTTCTAGGTAATCACACATCCGGTTACGTACACAGCTACGTAGGGCCTTTGTTATCATGTGCTACTCTGATATTAGAAGAGTACATTCAGTATTTTCCCAACACACATTCACCATTTCTAAGTAGCCCCTTAATCACAATCCTCCATCCCAGACTCGCAGCTGCACTGTTTTCCATTTGTCAGAGAAGAATGAGCCCAGGTGGGTGCAGATGATAACCAACGAGTGATGAATCTGGAGGACCCTATGTGTCATTTATTCAAATAGGAGTTCAAAAGGAGTCCATGAAAACATCACGGCTAGTCAAGGAATGTGTAGAGATCTTACTGAAGATAAAGCTGCCTTCATATGACCCAAGTTAAAAACGGGTCGCCGTTTTCTTACGGAGAGAGAGCCTGATTAGGAAGAAGTGCTACCCTCGCCATTGAGCACTGCTTGAAATTGTCGCCTGTTGCTGCGCTTGAAGTTCAAACTTTCAAATCCAAAAGAACTCAACTTGATTTCCATTGACTTTTCGCAAACTAGGGAGTTAACAATAGAAACTGAACAAACTAGTTGTTTTAAACGCAAAGCTCTGCACACTACCTCATGGTGAGCAAAGACCAATCGCATGTCATGAGGAGGCAGCTTAAAACAAACCGAAAGGATATTTTAATTACATATTCTCAAGAAGAACCAGAGCAGCAGGGAGAAATGGAAGATACACGAATGTTGTGGAAATGTTGATTCGTCCAGAAACTATGGAGCCACCTTTTTTGTCCTTTGAGCTCTCACTTTCTTTGTCTTCAGTCCCAGTTCCACAAAACCCCCTCAGGACAAGCTAAGCGCCAAGGCCCTGAACCCACTGCAACCTTAACATTGGCTTTATCTTTCTAGCAATAAAGGGTCCATGAAATTGATTTAATGCCACACAGGCTTTTCCTGGGTGGCAAGAGTCTCAAAGAGGGCAAAGCAAGGCACCGGCTCCCACTATTCATTAACATCTACTAATCCCACTTTGCTCAAGTAAGTCTGAACGTTCAGCTGGCAGGCCAAGCTTCCCACTGCTGAGGAAAAGGGGAAATGTGGAGCAGAAAATGTATAACAGATTAATTCAATATTCCTCAGTTTATCATAAACCGTAGTTTCGATCTTTCTGAGTAGACTTACTGTTATTTGTATATTGACATTGTTACATTAACGTACAATTAAATACATTTAAGTATGCAATTGAAAGGTAGATTGAATATACCAAATCACATATAGGTTGCTCCAGTAAAAAAAAAAAATGAGACCTGCTACAGCTGGAGTTTAGTAAGGTTTTTTTCTTCTTCTTTTTCTTCATCATCATCATCATCATTTAGTTGCTTCCTTATTTGATGATTGAAATATTCAACTGATTAACCATAATGAATAATCAATAACTAACCTCCAAACCTAATCTAAGGTTAGGAGCGGCTATCTCACAAGCTAATGTACACGTTATATAATGCTCAATCATTAAATACAGCCCTGGAACAAATAATAGACCACTGCAGCATTATCAGGTTGTGTTTTTTTACTATTTATAGGTACTATGTGTTTGAATAAAATGATTTTTGTATTCATACAAACTACTGACAACATTTCTCTGTGTTGGAATTCAACAGACACTGGAATGTAATGGCTGCCATACATGTAGAGGGTTACGGCGTGCGTTGAATCTTTGTGGTGGGCGTGGCTGAAGCTTGGGAGCAACGCGACCAACAACCAATCACATGAATCTCCCGCCCCGGACATACAAAGCAAAAAAAAACGCTAGCCTGCAGCAGAAGCAGGGAGAAAAGAGAGGGGGAAAAAAAGAGTTGAAAAGTGTTCCACCTTCCTTCAGCAGCAGCAGCAGCGGGGAGGCTCTCTCTGTGGTGCTGCGGAACTGCGGTCTGGCTCTCCCAACATACACGCGGTTTGATTGGCTAGCAGTTGTACTGGCAGATTTTCATAAACGGGATTTGATTGGCTGACGCCTCCATCGAAGCTTCAAAAGTTGAACATGGCTCAACTTCTGAATCTTCTTGACGCGAGCAACGTGAGCAAAGTGTAGCTACGCTCCCCACAATGCATTTCGGTGAAGCGTGACGTCACCCCGCTGTGTGGACGGGCCGGTACGCCCCGTCCACACAGCAAATCTTGAAAATCTTGGAGGTGGGCGTTTTCTGAAGCTTGGGGATTTTTTGCAAGCAACGAGACCAACAACCAATCACATGAATCTCCCGCCCCCGACATACAAAGCAATAGCGATGTTAAAACGAAGTAAACTGGATATAAAATCCCCAAACAGGCGAAAACCTACCAGTTTCACCCACTGTCTCTGCCACCTCCCTCCATGCCTGGTTCCTCCGGTTTGTATCCCGGTAAAAGTTAAGGGTGATTTGCTACCGCAAAAAAAAATGTCTCCTCCGTCTTTAGGAATATAGAAAATGAACTGCGGTATGTCACTCCCAGCTTGCACGCGGTTTGATTGGCTAGCGCTTGAACTGTCAGATTTGCTTAAACAGGATTTGATTGGCTGACGCTTCCACCTCAGCTTCAAAAGTTCAACATTGCTCAACTTTTGAATCCTGAAAATCCTGGAAATCCTGGAAATCTTCGCTTTGCTTCCCCAATATGCAGTTCGGCGAGAAGCGAGGCAAAGTGACGTCACCCCATTCAAAGTCAATGGGGAATTTTTTTTCAGAAGCTTTGGAAGATTTTTTTAACGCTGCTGTGTGGACGGGCCGTTAGGGTTAGTCATTTGGAAAGATTCGGAGTCGTCTCTTCATTTTTTACAGAGCTGTATGTAGTTGCCTTGCTAGAGTGTCTGGTAAGTGAAGAGACAAGTCCTACAGGCTCGGCAGCGTTATGCTGAGAGAATGTAGCAGCGGCAAAAAGTATTGTGTTTTTTTTCTATAGTAAAACAGATTTCAGAAAGTCACATACTCACCTTTTTTACCTTCTGCAAAAAAACAGCATTCAATAGCCGAAGCTTCGGCCACTGTATCCACATGGGGAGAGTCCTATCGCATTGTTTCTGTAAAAAAGAAATGTTGAAAACAATATATGGACAATCATCACCCCCTGGTTTTTAATTATGTATTTGTGCTATTGCCCATTTGTTTTATATAGTTGTTTTAACATGAGCACTAACCAGAAGGTACTATCTCTCACACTTTGTATGAATGAGCTTTGTTGCTCAGTATGACAGCTGTAGAGTGAGGAGGACGATCGGCATCAGGGATGTCTCATGATAGTTTCTGTCTGAAAGATACGGTCAAAAGCAAGCTTCTCTTCTATTTTTAACAGTTAAGTCACCGGCACGTTTCTGAAAATGTTTAATATTACTTACTAGAAGCGTTTGGAGTGGCTGCGCAACAACGGTTGAGCACTTAGAAGAAAAGATGCTATGTGGACAAACACCATTAAAGTTCTGATTTGGAAGTCTGTCTTCCAGAAATGGCATTTATAAACAACTAGTTTAAAAAAATATATATTTTCAAATGGGACAAATACGAAGATGAGGGTTTATTAAAACACAATCAGGAAAATCAGAAAATGTTAGCATCAATAAAACATATCATATCATTACTCACAGTCTAAATTACAGGATGAGGATGCAATTACATTACTAACTTATATGTTACCCATATAAAACTTGAGAGATTTGACCAGAAATGTATCTCAGTAGTTTTCACAAGTGACTTTTACCAAGGAGCCATTAAAGGTCAATCTGTTAAACCACATCCTTTAATGTTCACATGAGGAAACAGAGATTAAACAAACGAATCAATTAAATGGTAAATGGTAAATGGACTGTACTTATATAGCGCTTTATCCAGTCTTTAAGACCCCTCAAAGCGCTTTACATACTACATGTCGTTCACCCATTCACACCCATTCACACAGAGCAGTACCACTTGCTCTAGGAACTAACATTCACACACATTTACACACCGTTGGCCATGCCATCGGGAGCAACTCAGGGTTAAGTATCTTGCCCAAGGATACATCGACATGTTGACTGCATGGGCTGGGATCGAACCCACAACCTTCTGGTTGAAAGACGACCACACTCCCTCGCAGCCACAGTCGCCCGATATTAAGAGTGCCCTCTTTTGTGTTTTCCTCCCAGGCTTCCCAGCAGCAGCGTACGGTCCGGTGGCAGCGGCAGCAGTAGCAGCGGCGCGTGGCTCAGGTAGGGGGGCCCCTGGAAGAGTCGGCGGCTACATGGCATACAGGCAGAACACAGGGGCAGGTAAAGGCTCTGTCGGTATTCTGTGTGGCCTGACGCTCTCTCCATGCAGTTTCTCACCTCTCATGCACACACAGACACCTTAACATACAAACAGCTGCTGTATATAGAGAGGGTGGATTGAAGACCCTAACCCTAACCCTAGCATTTGGCCTCGATTCTAATGGTTTCTTTTCTGTAAATTTGTATCTCATGAACGTACTTTTCCACTGCATACTGTAACCATCTCTGTCTGCTTCTAGACGAAATATTTGTGTCATCTTTAAAAAACAGGTCTATTACCTGCTGTGGTAAATCTAACAATTGAACTCCCCCCGCGGCCATTGTCAACAGTCATTCACGGTCGGCTTTGTTTGTCCGAGTTTTCAAAGGGGGCGTGGCTTAGCGATAGGTCTATTCCAAACGGACCCCTACACCCTCTCACTCTGTGAAAGAGTGAACTCCGTCTATAGTCTCGTTGTCAGCTGAATGAAGCTCCTTCTTTAATGTGGTGGGTGTAAATACAGCGGCAAGGGACCCCCCACAGGAACTGTTGTGACCTTTCATAACCATGGTTTCTAATCAGCATCTTAATGACATTTCAAAAATATTTACTGCCATATCTTCTTGTTTTTAAATCTATTGTTTATTTGCTGCTTAATTTTTAGCAATTTTCAGTATAAATATACAAAACTTTACAGTCAAATGCAGATATATAGCAAAATATAAATAAATGTAACTTTCAATTTGTTAAACGTCTTATTTTGCAATTACAAGTAAATATTTCGGCGTGTTCAATGATACTGAAAGCTTTGCAGGTGGTCAGGTAGTATCGCTGGTTAAGTCTGGCCTGATGCAGACTCCCTGTTGGAGGGTTTAATAACGCCCCTTCCCCACCCTAGCTGGTGTGGAACGTCATTTAATGTAAAAAATATTCTCTCTCTTTTTGTCCTGATCCAACTATATAGAAATCTGTCTGAAAATTGTCCGATTTTGGTCACTTTGTGATATCACAATGGTTTTTTTCGGTAGTGCAACCATTAGCCAATAACCAACCAAGGTAACCACCTTATCACCTGAATCTCCTCCTAGAGCACCATTGGGTTTTCTTAAACCAATCATCTCTCAGAGGGGCGTGGCCAGCAGCAGCTCGGCGGTGGTGGCGAAGTCCATAGGGACTTGGCTTGGTAGCCGGTTCAAGTCCCCGAAAGACCATGGGCTCCATGGGCGCCGTACATAATGGCAGCCCACTGCTCCTAACACTAGGATGGGTCAAATGCAGAATGTACATTTCCCCTCTGAGGGATGATTAAGGGAAATTAAATTAGCATTTAAAGTAACAGACACAGAACCAGCACTTTTGAAACAGGGCTGAAACAGAGGGGATTGTGGGATGCGACAAAGCATGATCTGTTTGGTGTTTCAGCCAAACACTTCAGAGACATGTTTTGTATATATATATATCTGAGACCAATAATATATTGTTGAAAAAGAGTATAGTAGAGTCACTTAAATACTTAAATACTTTAAACTACTGTGTTGATTAGTATATATCATGTGTTCATACGTAAATTATAACTATGAGTGTAAAGTATGTGTAAATAGTACTTAAGTACAATACCTGAGTAAATGTAGTTTGTTACATTCCACCACTGCTAAACACACGTTAGGAATACCAAATGCCCCCCCCCCCCCCGGCCCCTTTTTGCTAAAATATATTTGAGCATTGAAAACAACCTCTCCTCACAAAATAATACTTCCAATACCTCAGGACTCTGCTGCTGTCCGACTGTTTAAGTGCAAATATTGTGTGTGTGTATAATGTGTATTAGTGTGTGTTATGTGGTGTTTGTTTAAAAGTGTGCATATACAGTATTCTGACACTTGCATATGATATGAACACATTCTTATTTAAAATGTGTCAAAATGCCATGAAAGTCTGAATATATGGTATAAATGTTTAGGACAATAACCTAATATTATAAAGCGCATACTCTGTTAGACGTCCTCAAGATGTTTTTATCAGGGTTCTAAATGAGCTGCCATCCATTCTAGATTATTAATGAGCTTCCGTATTGGGCTGAAAAGCAGTGCTCTTTATGTTAATTACTCTGTGAATCATCTTGAAGAAGACCATTTACTGAGAGAAAAGCCACCGCAGGGCAGAAATAGAAAAAGGCCACATCCTTTTTAAAACTATCACAGGAAATTAAGCCTGTAATGAAAGATTACATTACATTCCAGTGGTAATTCAGAAGATGTTTAATAGATAAAGAAAGATAGGAGGAATTTAACAGTCACCAAACCCCTGTGGCTGCCATGTGATGTCATTTGGCCTAGACATTTATTTTTGACTAACATATGCTGTAAATCAGCATATACATTTGTTTAAAGTTAATTCAACTACCCAGTACGAACATTTAATTATATCATTAGGTCCTAAAAGTTGTTAAAGGTTGGAACCAGACTTTCTTCCCCTCTTCATTCATTTGACTGAGCCAAGAATGGCAGCGGAGTGGATGTGGGGTAGGGCTTGAGTAAACCATTAAGCATATGCTGTAGGGACCAGACCCCCGGATGATCTGGATAGTTTTGTACTTAAGAGTCAGAACATTTTGGCTTCTTTCCCCACTGAGTAACTTTCATATGAACGGGGCTCCAACCCATGGTCCGGTTATCTGTATACACTAGTCACACACATTGTGTTAATGTGCGTATGTGTACATCTACACCAGATGGTTGGATACAGCAAGTTCATTGTGCACAAGAAAGGACACACACACACACACACACACACACACACACACACACACACATGGACATGGTGAATTCGGACAGTTTAGCCCCTGGCAGTAAATGATATGAAATGTTATTTCCAAGGTGGGTGCTGAACTAACCCCAGCCTCCCCACAACCTCAACCATCAACACAAAGTGACAGTGCTTTTTAGCTGACAAGACAGATGTTACAAATGTATTCCTCCATTGCACACATTAATGAGATTAGGTGGGAGTGGGGGTTCATGTCATCACATCACTGGCTCTTGGATTGCTATTCTATTTAAATGATTGCTATATGTAACCAAAATGTTGAACAAAATGGAGGAAGAACATACAGTATCCAGAAAATAAATAAATCAAACTGTATTCCACAAAATACAACATATGTGAGGGAAAACACTTGATGACATGGAGGAACAACAATTTAAAATTGCATTCCTTTTTTTAAATGAATGTGTTAAAATGTAGAGTGTGATCCCTAAAATACTATTAGTTTGAAAGTTCCTTTCAGAACATCAAGCATTAACAACCCGACAGTTTGTTAGGAAATGTTCCCTGAAAATTACCATTTTTCTTTTTCCATGCTTAACTCGCTGTTATTGTAAAAAGTGAAGTTCTAACTGATCTTACAAATCAGTTGGCTGAAGACGATACTTACCTCAACAAGGTATCATTGAGAGATGGTGCTCCTCAGACATTTGATTCACATACTGTAAAACAAGTTGCTAAATGTTGCTCACATGAAACATTACATATTAACACAATATTCATTGTAATGTTCTGTTGAGACGTGTTGCTGAAGAATATTAATATTTAACAGAATTGCTGTATTACAATAATCATTTAGTATTGCAGGTATTGCACTTTTACCCTTTACGGCTTGAATTGTCCATCTTTCATCGGCCTGTTCTAAAGTAAACGATCAACATGAAAGCATGACATTTGCATGGTACGATAATAAAGAGGCCTTTTATCTCTTTTGATGTGGCAGGTGCTAGTTGGTATTTATCGGGAAAAAGCCTTTTTGGCAGGTATTTATTGTGTGTTTTAACTGGGCAGTGGTTTGTTTCTCATGATCAGTTTTAATAATTGACATTCCCTTTGTTTTTTATTCAAAACAACATCTAAACATTCTAGTCTGCATCTGATGGTGCTTGTTTTGCTTTCTTTCCTTCTTTTATTAGCAACCATTAATTAAGAGAGTAGACCGAGGCCCGGGACCTCAGGACAGGTCTCCATTTGTTGATGTTGTTACATATCTAATTAAAGAGCTGAGAGATAAGTGAACAGGACGCCCGTCTCCGACTGGGATATCCAAAATCTATGGGAATGTCAAGGACATTAGCTCGTACATCAAAGTAGATTAAAGCTTTGAGTGAGGAAATGATGTCTGAAAAACTACAAATGTACTGTTGAGTTGATTTTAAAAGTTTTTGATTAACACTCATTTTGCTGGAATAGCAATTTGAAATTATGAAGTTAATATTTTATACCAAATAAAACCAACAATGTTACAGTCCTAATGTGATGTGTTTCCATTATAGTTTTTCTTAGAAGCAAAATGGTTTTCTGCTCAAAATGTCCTTTGCTTCAATTGTTTACAGTTAAAGATTTATTTTTTGGCTTTTTTTTACTTTATTTATTTAAGTACGCACTAAGATAGACAAGAAAGGTAGGGAAATATGTGAGGACTTATGGAAAAGGGCAACTGGCAGAAGTACTACATTGATATGCAGGGAAAGTCAGCTCAAATCAAATGTTACCACATTGAAATCATTTTGATCACAATGACCCTGATTAAAGCCATGTCAAATTGCAGGACATTTTACTGCAGCGTTTTTGAGAAAAATGAAAGGTTCATTTAGTTGAAATGACATAATACGTAATACATAAAGGTTATAACATTTCCTCATAAAAAAAGTTATTGTTCAATGTTCAGCAGAGTCTGCTTCAGAATGACACTGATTATGGCCCCCTGGTCAAATTTGAAATTACTTTATGAAACAAAAATCCCCTTAAAATACTAAACATTACAAGATAGACCGCCCTGCACATCATGTGTCAGAGATAATGTGAGGAATGATGCAGTGGAAATGTGATTCTGCAGAAAGGACAGAGAGCTAATCAGATCACAGGGAATATATGAAAAACAAAACAAATCAAATGTAAAGTAATTAAGTTAATCTCCTTCCGTTCAACGGAAAGACAACATTTTTCAAGTGTAAACACATTCAAACACTCCAAATGTTCCTTAAGCCCCGCCTCCCAGCTTTAAGTCCCGCCTTTTATCTGTTCCGTTATGTTCGGTCTTGGCTCAGTCAAATTAGAGGGAAAATAACATGCATTCGGGTTATAGCACTTTTTAAAACTGTAAGAACCTGATGATTTAAATAAAAAAGTTGGTACTGGGTAGTTGATGTAACAAACAAAAAATGATACGCTGATTCACACACGTCTCTTTCCCAATGTACGTCAATGGTGAAAAGCCATTTTGGCCAAAAGAGACTGACACGGAAGTTGTAGCACCACCATTTAGTCACTATGGAAATGTGTTCAATGGCCAAACATTTATTTAAAGGAGACCTATCATGCAAAATGCACTCTTGTACGTCTTTTATACATGAATATGTGTCCCCGGTGTTCCAGGGAACTCACCAAGTGTCAGAAAACACCACCCTCTCTCTTTTCCTCTATACCCAAATCTCTAAAAACGGGGCTGTAATGGATCTGATACAGACTGATACAGATTTGAATTACTTTCTACGTCACAGAAGTGGTGCTCCGCTTATTGGTCAATTCTCCACTTATCAGGGGAATGTGGGGTTGGGCCACGGCCGGCCATTGACGCTCGAAAGCGCTGGAGACGCTGTAGTACATATGTCAGGCCTGTAAGTGGCGCTGTAGTCTGCCACAAAAGCAGCGAAGAAGACTTCCCGCGCATGGTTGCCATGGTTGCCCTTCTGTTTATTCTCCGCTGTGGCTCTTTTTCTCCCTCCCCGAGCCAAGCGTTTGCGCCTCCTGCTTTAAAACAAATGAATAATGACTCTATATAATCATATGTAAGGGATAATGTGCAGCGACGCGGTCATTATGTAAATAACACCTTCATGCCGATCTAGATCCCTCCGCTTCGGGTCGGGCTCCTGATCAGCCTGTCGGTGTTCTTTTCCCCATAATGACCAAGTCGCTGCACATTATCCCGCTTATTACACGGCCACATTCTCAACAAAGTAACGACATGACTCCCAATATTAATTTAAATGCTTTTATGGGTTTAGAAAATGATTTTATTGATTTAAAAAATAGTTGTATGTATTGATTTAAATTGACATGCATCCGCTAAGAAAAATAGTCCGTTGTTGCTGTTTGAACTAACGTAGCAACGGCAGGAACTGCTTCGATAGTGTTTTTGAGGAGCTTTTTGATTACAGATTTGAAAACATCGTTGCTTGCTTTAAAAGTAGCACAATTCATTATATCAAACCTTGGAAAGTATCTAGATATCCCTGCCCTAATGCTAAAGTAACTGGCAACTGAATATGTGTCGCCGTCTGGACCGCTGCGTAAAAAGGAGGGTTTCTGCCCCGTTACTTCTCTTCTTACTTCTATAAGAATAAAACACAGAGGACGGAGATCTCTTTTTCTCCCCCTCTTCTGCAGCTGATCTCAAAGCACGCTCCCCTCTCCTGCAGGGGGGCGTGGTCAGCTGCAGCTCACAGAATCAGCCCCCTGCAAAAACAGCGCTGGAAAGAGCAAATAGAGCGAAATGAGGCATGGCTAAAATGCAGGATCTGTTTGGTATTTTGAAAAAAAAACTATATTTATATACTTTATATAGGTATGGCCCTATAATATATTGTTCAAATATAGCATGATATGTCCCCTTTAAATGATAGCTTTCCAGTGATCTACACCCACCAACCAAACTGGTTAGTTGCTCTGAACTTTCCTAGTACAATCTGTAGAAGAGTGAGGGCCAATGCCAGAGAAGAAGCCGTTATGGGCCCTTTTCATCAAGCTGAGACCCCGACTTTGAAACCTGTTAGTGTCACATTTAAAATGAATAGGACCTTTCTGACTCACTCTCATTGATTTATGAGCACAGCTAAATTATAGAACATTTTTAATCATCATGTCTTCATTTTGCTTTAGTAAAAGTATTCAAGCAGTCATTTCTCCCCTATAGCTGTTATCACATTAATACACAATTATTCGTTTGAGCATTTTTTTTATTCTGTGCTTTAATTATTTTTCAGGATTAAATAAAATAAAAAATAAATAAAACAAGAATACAAAATGTATATAATCATGAGTTAAAGTAAGAACGTTGAATGAAAAGTAATGAAACTTACATAAACATAAATAAAATGTCCAATAAAAGATCAAATAGAATACAAATATTTATATAAACGTTGAAGTGGAATTGTGCACATTGCACTATATAATACACTATGAACAGGGGTGTATAAGTATTCATAGGATAATATTTCTGAACTGCAGTTTAAAACAAATATTAAATCAAGGTCATAATAAAATGTCCCCTCCCCTCCT
Organism: Gobionotothen gibberifrons; assembly: GCA_943591055.1. Lineage (NCBI taxonomy): Eukaryota > Metazoa > Chordata > Actinopteri > Perciformes > Nototheniidae > Gobionotothen > Gobionotothen gibberifrons. The sequence continues at coordinate 431,075 of CALSBZ010046523.1, forward strand.
CTGTCTCCCAGGCTTCCCTGACTATGGGTTGTATTCTGCGGCCGGCAGTGACATGCGGGGAGGGGGCTCCTACTCCCTGGCTGACTACGGCTCCCTGGGGGCCCAGGCGGCTCAGATCCTGCCCAGTGATCACGCCAGCTCTTCCTGCAACTCCCCCAACTCCATCCAGCACCACCTGCACAGCCCGGACCCCTTCAAGAGCCCAGGTGTGTATCTCTGTGTCTCCTGCACGCAGAGTCACACACTATGCAGCAACACCATGAGACACAGAGGAGGGGGATAACAAAGCAGTGAGGCATGACGCTGTGTGGCAATTTTCCCAGAATGCAGTGCATGCTTTTCTTAGCTGTGCCTTAGGAGAATGGTTCATTTTTATTTCTGTTGTTGTGTCATTTGTTGGAGTATTATACAAATACTACATTTGTTGTTTAGTATGGACCCTCTAACTGGCCTGTAACAGTCTGCAGATCTTGTGTTTGGGTTGTGTTGCTTGCGTTAATATTCCAGTATTGGAGGACGTAAATAAATAAGGAAGTAAAATAGTGCAATGGAAGCTTTTAATGGTGCTTTTTGAAACCTAGGTGGTTGTTATTGGTTATTTGATACTTTAGTCTCCAGATAAAGCAACAGGTAACATTGGAAGGTACTATTTGTAACTATTCATTTCCTAAGCCCTCGAGTTTGTGAGTCCACAACACATGTGATGGAACAATGAGTGTATCGCCTGTGAGAAACTACACACAGTGTGAGCCAGCTGCAATCATGTGTCATTTATTCAGCAAAAATAACCCAATCGTGTAGTGCTAGAGGTAGAGGAGCAAATGATGCCATCCCAGTTACAACTGATAGGCGCTAAGAGCTAGACACAAAACTAAAAACATAACGAACGACGACAGACATTTCTTTCACAAACAACCCTTGTTCCTGCCACAGCACTCTCTAGAGTTACTGTGGTGTTTCCTGATCTGAGCATCAACATTATCTGGAGTGTATATTCAAAACTCTGCCCAGTAAAGACTCTAAGAAATTAGCAAAAGAGAAGTGGGTCATAAGGCCAAACGAGGTCAAGGGGGTCAAATTACCCCTGAGAATAATAGCTTAGGAAAAGGTCCGTCTTCCTGACTCATAGTTTTCTGAGAATGGGGTTGTGCATTTTCATAGACTCACTTCAAAGTCTAAGAAGCAGTGGCACAAGCTCATCAAACACACACACACACACACACACACACACACACACACACATTGCATTAGTATATTTCTCCTCACAAAGGTAAGGGAAACAAAAGAGTGTTGGAGAAATGAGTTAGCATTTGATCACTTCCGGGCTTCCTCAGTGGATAACACGTGGCTTAATCAGACTTCTGAACATCATCTCCCAGAACAAGAGTCCGCCTTGAGCTTAGCGGTGTTGATGTGCATCCATGTGACCACAACGTAGTTTGTTTATAGCCTAAGGTTAGCTATTCACTTCTGAAGATTGCCTAAACTTTTATAATAGTGGTCCTAATATGTAGTTTATCCTGCTGAGCAAAATGTGTAAGTATCATAGACGTGTATTTGGAAGGAGCCTTTGCCCTCAACATTGAACTGAAATCCTAGTGTACAGTATATGGTCATATAAACATTACTCCTCTAAAAAATGACCAGTCAGAAATATGAATGTGATCTGCATGTCGTTTCTTCTTCAATCATACACTCCTGAAGTGACTCCATGGAAATGTATCTCACCCCTGCATTCTTTTAGCATACATTACCCAGGACACCCTGTGTCATTTTCTGCCTGTCAGGCAGGCTAGGTCCAATACCTCAAGCACTTTGGAGAAGATAATCACAATCATATTTAAGGGTGTGGTGAGGAGGGGGTGTAGGTGTGCTGAGGTGTGGAGGCTCTCCTGTGACAGGTGTTGATAAGATGAGGGGTGCTGTGCCCGATCCCCCTGTGCATGTTATACAATGCCTGGCAGTCATATCTGAGGTTTCTGAGCAGTGAAAAGCAGAGAAGGCTAAAGAGAGGCTAACACAGAAATATATACTGTATATACCTGCAAGTCCATTGGCTTCAAATCAGTGAAACCTTTTAAGTACTACCATTATTCAAAGGTGTATTGCTCAAGGTGCAGTGGATGTGTAGACTTTCAGAATGTTTCCACCATTTTGGAACTTCACACTGTAGCCTGAAAATGGTTTAAAATACATTTCCTCTCTTAATGTGTGCCTGATCATAGTCAACCTTTATCTCCGAGTGCCAGCTGTGTAATAGTTCCTCTGGCTAATCCATCTCCTGGCCCTCCTCAACAGGAAGCAACCAAACCAGGCCTGGAGCCTTCCATGGGGCCAACAGTCCTGGCCCTGGAGCTGACCTCTATGGAGGCACCAGTCAGGACTCTGGTGTGGGAAACTACATCAGCGCCACCAGCCCTCAGCCGGGCTCCGGCTTCAGCCACAGCATTGCTGTAAGTATACCTATTCATGTGACATCATGACATCATCATCTTCATTTTCCAGCCCATCAATTCTCACTAAGGCTGTGCGTCCTTTTTAGGCAGAAAGCGTTTCTATAATGTTTTTGTGACTGATATCTTGACAACATATGACCAATGTATGTATATGACGGACTAGATTCGCCCCCTTATCTGTATCTATCTGGTTGGGCTACTATATATGTATTTATATATACTGTATATATCTTTGACATTGTTTTTTTAACCATGAACACCAATCTACAGTCAAGTCAAGTTTATTTATATAGCCCTAAATCACAAATCCTATTTGTCTCAGAGGGCTTCACAAGTCAACAAACACAATTGGTAATGTAAAACCATTTAAAAACAACAAACGTATATTACAGGATCAATGTGAAAATACCAATTTAAAAAGGAACATAACACTTAATGACACAAATACAGTTAGAGTACAATAAATACAATTCCATAAAAGGAAGGGTCCATGAGGGTGTATAAAAGGGGGTTTAAAAACAGTCTTAACTGTACGCTGTACTAAAAAGGAAAGTCTTTAACCTACTCTTAAATGTGTGGACACTGTCTGCCTCCCTGATCGTCACTGGAAGTCGATTCCAGAGGAACGGGGCTTGGTAGCCGAACGCTCTAGCACCTGACCTTTTTTTGTGGACTCTGGGAACCACCAACAGACCTGCACTCTGGGATCTTAATGCCTTAGAGGGGCAATAGGAGATTAAAAGATCCTGTAGGTAGGATGGTCCCTGACCATTTAGCGCTTTGTATGTCAGTAAAAGTATTTAAAAATCAATCCTGGACTGAACTGGTAGCCAGTGCAATGCTGCTAAAACAGGAGTGATGTGGTCCATCTTCTTTGTTCCTGTTAAAACCCGTGCTGCAGCATTTTGTATTCATTGAAGGGTCTTTAATGATGAGTTTGGGCAGCCTGATGAAAGGGAATTGCAATAATCCAGCCTGGAGGTGATAACAGCATGGATTAGTGTTTCTGCATTGTTCTGATTTAGGATATGCCTGATTTTTTGCAATATTCCGTAGATGGAAGTAGGCAGTCCTTGAAATGTGCTTTATATGGGATTTAAAAGACAAATCCTCGTCAAAAATAACACCAAGATGTTTTACCGTGGTGCTGGAGGTTATGGTAATACAATCCGAAGAAATTATATTGTTGGACAGTTCGTTCCGATGGTGCTGGGGGCCTAATATAATTACTTCTGTTTTGTGGGAGTTTAAAAATAGAAAGTTGCTGGTCATCCATGTTTTTATGTCTGTGAGGCATTCTTGCAGTTTAACTAATGGAAATTGTACATCTGGTTTAATTGAAAGATACAATTGTGTATCATCTGCATAACAATGAAAATTGATGGAGTTATTCCTTATGATATTGCCCAATGGTAGCATATATATGATGAACAGGATGGGTCCAAGTACAGACCCTTGTGGTACTCCATGACTGACTGTAGTTTGTAATGAGGATTCATCGTTGACAGATAACCCTACAGCCGTCAAGTACGATCTGCGTACGGCGATAAAAGTGTACGAAATATTTTCACCTATAAGCGCTCACAGTGGCCGCACAAAAAAGTAAGTGCGCTCAGAAAACATGCACAACGCTTTTTCTCTCCCCATTGGAAACAACAAGAAAAGAAACGCTGGCGGTCAGAAAAAGGCGCTGTGTGAACAGAGGCCCTAACTCAATGTGGTTAACTCATTCTTCATTCATTAGCAGCACGAGACGACTACTTTGTTGAATTGGTGTAAAAACAGGCATCATTGTTTTGTCGGCGCCGGCACTGCTAACTGCCAAGCCTTTCTTTCTACATTCAGTTTGCCTTTCCTAAAAGCCATCAATAAAATAATGTCTAGTTGACTTTCATTACCAATAGAAAGTGAGAATGGCCTGTTTTCGTCTACTGTTCAAGTCAACAGTACACTAACCAAAAATACTAACAAGGCCTTTCGTGTTTCACCAGCTGCTTTTTGGTGCACAAATACATACACACACACACACACACACACACACACACACCAACATACACACACACAGACATCATGAACAACATCTGGTATAGAAGAGAACAAATGTAATCTGACCATCTCATATTTCATTGAGATCATGTTGAGGTGGTATGCATTATTTCTTCTGTACATTTGTCCATAATTACTGTTTTGAATTGAATATGCCTCAATGTAGATTTTTCCTCCAAGTACATAAACAGACATATTCATCTCTAATCTCTGTAGTGTTTACGGACATTGTGGTCTGTGATTCTGAAAGATCTGTATGACAATCAGGTTCATTTTATAGATCATGACCTCAAATATGACTTCCTGCTGTCAAGGCTTGACTTGATGGTGTGGTTACATGAGGTTTTATTACATTTTTGTAACGGTAATCCGATATGCACCATGTACTTTAAACCAGTATTTTGTAACCAACGGCCCTACAAATACTAAATCATTCACAGAAAATATAAACAAATTTTGGATAAATGTGTTTACGTTTCTAAAAACAATACGCAGTTCGGCTGGCATGTAATGTTATAACATAGTTCATAGTAGAATATATATGGTATAGCTTGTGGGTCACAGTTATTACCGCGCAGTTCAGACCTTAATAGATAACAACCTGTTTGTCATTTCAGAAATCCCAAATGTTGCCATTCATGCTGTCATCCCATCCTTTGAATAAACTACACTCACAAGTACTTTTTATCAAAGAAGTGTGTACTGACAGTTACTAATTGTACATTTTAGGGTCCATTGATTGCGACAGCTTTTACAAATGGATACCATTGAAAGCTAACAGGTGACTGGTTGCCATCTCTTTTGAGGTATTTGATACTATTCCCACAACCTTATCTGCCCATACAAACATGTATTGTTCTTGCATCCCTTTTAAACGTCTTATTTCGCTGTCATGTCTGCTCCTATCATATGTATTGTTGACCTGACCATTCCTCAAAGGGTTGTCACAACTATTCACAGGGTTTGTGTGCCAGCAACAGCTATGTAATATGTTCCCATGGCGAACCCTTTAAAGACTCACATATGCATGCATGCTTACAACAAGTTTTACATGAAGTCCTTTGTTGTCAAACTTTGCTTTACCCACTGTTTCTTTTCTGACATTTGCCCAGTTAGTTTGGAATTCTAGGATGAAGGGCGGGGGAATGTTTCTTTTTTCACATGGTTCCCTTTCTCTTTTTTCAAATGTTAAGTCACGTGTGTTTTCAAATATAACTTCATTAGCTTTTATGATAAGCACAGAGCTGCATTTTTTTTGACATTTTAACTTATTCTGATGAAGAGATGCAATTGTGAAACATTACATTAGAGCACACTTGATTTGACACAGGCGTATTTAAGTAGCTAAAAGCCTTTTTATCATAAATGGAAAAACGCATGCAAATGATTTGTTCTCCAACCATAACCATATGCTATTCCCCTACTCTCAATAAACCTTAGCTGGTTCATGTGTTTCTGTATTGGAAGCGGCCTCTCGTGGTGACACCCTGCACCAAATTGAAAGGGTGTGCTAACAGTTGAATCTAGACACGCCCTGGGGTTTTTGTCTGCCAGCTGGCTGTCAGCTTGTCTTCTACCTGCCAGCAAGGAGTATCTCTGAAAGGGTGTGACATAACATGTCTATCCCACCAGTTCCACCTTTCTCTTTTTAAGGTGTTATAACAAACCAAACATCACTGAAAGAATAAAAGAACACCCCCTATTATCATACCATTCTACCATTAGGGTTGTTGGTTCAATATCAGCCCTTGCAGTCAACAGATTGAAGTGTCCTTTGGCAAGATACTTAACCCCAAATGTCTCCCGATGTTAGGCCTGACTTGCAGTCAGAGTTGTAGTCCATCACAAATGTGTTGGTTAGGAATGATGTCAGTGTAATTTGGACGGGACATTGTCATGCTTAAACAGGAAACAAGTATCACATCAGCCATTGTTAGGTCTTACTTAAATAATGGTCTGAATAAAGTGTCAATCACATAATTGCATGTCTTTTTCAAATCTTGTTAAAATAATCAAGAGCAATACTTGTATGAGTTCCACCTTTTATATGTTCCTACCAAAGCATTCACACTGGTAGCCTTCACTGTCTTCTACAATGGTAGAATTGTATTTTAACTGCTGTATGAGAATCCCCAGTGTCGTATGGAAATACAGGGTGCCATGAGAGAAGGCAACAGATAGTGTGTCTGTAGTGTGTGTTGCTTTCGTTTGCAACTCCTAAGATGCTAGGGTACTGGCAATGTCCTTTTTCACCTTGAAGCATGAAAGGATGTTTTTTCTAATTACCGATAGACGCATGGACGATGCTATGGATTACCATTGAAAGGGACTGATGCCAGGGGAAGTCAGGCCGGGTCTCTAAACTGCTTCTGTGTACAGGTGATGCCACCCAGCACTAACCACTACAGCCTCCACGCAGTGAGCCTGAGCGGGGGTGGGACCAGATGAAGAACCGTTTGAAAACAAAAGTCCAGAAGTGGTGAACAGCCTGCGATGGAGATCCCTCTGACTGTGTCCGGTATACTTGTGTTGAGATTTGCTGGTTTGGATTTGAATTATTTTTCTTTCATTTTGATTTGTAAACGTATTGTATTTAATCAATAATGATCAATTATTTTTAAAATATTTAATTATGATTATTTTAAGTGTACGTTTGTTTGTTTGTTAGTTAGTTAGTTTGTTTGTTTTGATTAGCAAGTTAAACGAAAGCAATGTACTACACCCTTTGTGTGTGTCACTGTGGTTACTTCTTATCTCTGAGTGATGAAAGATTGTCAGTTTGCACGTATACAAAACGTCTGATGTGAACAGTGTTGGTTCACGTATCAATTAACACAAGACAAACCAATTACACCTAGTAGCTTTGGTTCTAGCAATGTGGTCTCAACATACCCATTTTAGGCAATAAGAGGACGACAATATTTTCACAGTCCTGTTTTATAAATGTTTTTTTGTCTTGAGAAAATTAATATATACAAAGTTGTGTTTTTATTTCTGTGTCAAATTTTGAAAGAAGTGTATATCTGTACATGGTGTTTAAGTAATTATAGTGGTTTAGTGAGGGACAGGAAGGGATTACCTGAAGATAGTCCCATCATGCACTGCTGGTTCGCTCCTTACATGCTCTTTGCTACCTGTGGCTAATTTGATACCAGCATATTTGTCTACATTATGAGCTATAGAGAGCTGAAGGAATGAGTCCTTTAACCCAGGAATGAGTTAGTATTCTACCAGTTCCGGTTCCCTTGTCTCAAAGTCAACGGTTTTTTGAACATGTGTTTTGTTTAATTCCTGAAATAAGGTCTGCGGTTAACACAAACTTTAGAGATTTTCCTGTTTTGTTCTACGACATAAAATATGTCGTTAAATACTCCATCCATGTCCGAATATTTTTTGTGTCATTAATACAGCGGTTGCTAACAAGTAGCTAAATAAGCCTACCAAACTTCATCACGCCAAACAATGGTCCACCTTAACTTAGCGTCGGTGACGTGAAGTCATGTGACCGTGATGTATGGTTTATAGCCTAGTTTATAGTAACGGTAGAATTTTACTATTGTAAATTGCATTAACGCTTCGACTACTATAAAAGGTGAGGTAAATATATGATGATTATCCACCTGAACAAAACATGTTAGTATCATAAATCATTGTTAGCCACAGATCTTATTTTTTGCAATGTTCCAAAATCCAAAGGAAAAATCCCATTGGCTTGTTTTGTTGTGGCGGCCTTTATGATGCTAACTTCCGGGTCAGCCTACAAAACAACAACATCACTGCACAACTCTATAGTGCGCACAATTATGTCTGTGACACACAACTGACGGACTCTCCTCTAATTCTCTCTGAAGCTCTGTAGCATGAAAACAAATCAATCCAAAGCACACATTTTTGGATTACAAAGATGATTTTTATTTCATATGCTGTAATTGTCTTCACATGTACGGTGTCACACAAAAGACAATATTTCAAGTTTTGCTACTTGTGTTTGTTACGAGGAGGAAGAAGTGCAGCAGATGAGTGTTGCTTATTACCTCAGTCCTATGATATTTTCTAACGATGACAAGAGAACCTATTTAAAAATATGACTGGCTAACAAAGTTGTTGCACTGTCATTAGAGGTAAGGCTGAGAGCAGATTTCATTTGCACATATAGTGGACTTTTATTTATAACTCAATTTTAGTCAGCCTAACTTGAAAATGTCTGGAGTTGTATTTACTGTTTTTAAATGTTACAGTTGCTTGCATAACACTGGTCGATCCAACATCAATGAAAACACACAGATGTTCATACACGCATTACAAAAAATGTAAAGAAAAATAGGAATGTTGTCTATAATTTCATGTAAATAAGGATTTGCTATAACTAAAGAATCAATCTTTTTTTAAGTTTTAAATTGATATGAATTGATAAATGTATGCGGTTTTCTTCCCTCTGTGCTAATACAAATATTTTACAAATTACTTTTACAAACTGTGGGAAGCTGAATGCTGGACTGTTTCTATAATGCAGTAATAATCAGAAAACAAAAAAACAAATGTGTAAGTTGTTAATTAAAAAAAGAAACATGTATGTTCCCTTGTATGATTCACATTTCTATGAAGGATTTGCATCAATATTTTTGTGGCTGTTAATGATTCTATAAATAATATCTATATAAATCACAATATATCATGTACTGTATATTCATCCAGTGTTCTCTTCATCATCCTCTACAATAATCTTCAGTTGAGCATTAATGTATTGCAGTAACATATACTAAAGGAAATCTAATGACTTATAGGAGTGCTGTCTTTGATACCAGTGTAGTGTCCTATACACAGATGTGTTACCTTTAAAACTCTCACTTGTTTTGTCTCTCACTCTTTCTCCCAGTAACTAGTGGTAGATGTTCTGTAGTTGCAATATTGTTAGCTAGTACTCATCCTGTAAGGATAGTTCTTTGACATTTTCCTGACTGAAGCGGACATTTGTTTCACTTGAATTTATATTTGTATGTTGAATTTGTGCTTTATGGTTTCAGCAAACCAAACCTACGGAGGCCGACCGGTGCAAACACGCTACAACCGGCCAAAACACTTACCTTAGGAGAAACGCGCTGCGCTTTCAAAATCAATGTCAATACAAAAATGTTGGCCAAAAAGCGTGAAAATTAAGAAACATTTTCACTAACTTGTCAACACAGCTTTTAGATAACATTCTCCAAAACTCTGCAAATAACAAACGCTGCGGCTAAAAAGTGACACACAGAGCTGGGACCGGAGCACTTGTTG
>CALSBZ010046523.1:483584-500111 GCA_943591055.1 Gobionotothen gibberifrons
ATATATATATATATACACATAATGGCATCATGTTAGTATGAAAACCCCTTAACGGCAGTGTGATCTCTGACCTGGGTTACCGTGACAGCTTCCTTTTCTATTTCTTGTCAACACAACAAAGAGGAGAAAGAGTGTGTGAGTTTGTAATGCAGCTGTATTTTAAAGAAAGCATTGTGTTGTCTTAACCTGACTGCAGAGAGGGAAACCAGGCGTTCCGGGATGCCATGGCTGCTCTGGAGAACCACCCCTGTGTCAGGGGCCTGTCCTTCACCTCCTTCCTAATCCTTCCCTTCCAGAGGATCACACGGCTCAAGATGCTTGTACAGGTGAGTGTTCTAACAGCAGTAGACACTTTATACAAAGAGAAACTAAAAAGTAAAATTGCAAGATTCAGCAGTGAGTTATGTTGCAGTAATAAATAAATGGTTTGGTGACACTGCTGAAATGTTTTGTCTGCTTAATGTGACTTTGTTTCTCACACAGAATATCCTGAAAAAAGCAGAGGAGAACTCAGAGAGGGAGGCAAATGCTATAAAAGCACATCAGCAACTGGAGCAGGTAAGCATCCTGACATGATGATTATGCCTATCATTACTATAATGTGACTCAATATAAAGATATAATAACTGTCACTGTGTTATGTTCGCACTGCAGGGGCTTATCAATTACGCACAAGCATACATTCCCTGTATATTCCTTGTGTCATTAGAAACATAATTTGCATTGTTTATTAATAATAATAATAATAATAGCTTGGATTTATATAGCGCCTTTCATGAGACCCAAGGTCGCTTTACAAAGAAGAACATGGGCAAAACAAACATAACAAAAACAAATGCAGTCAGACAACCAGTCAGACAGACAAAACAACAAATAGATTAGGTGCCAAAGGCCTTAGTAAACAGATGGGTCTTGAGGGCCCTATTGAGATTAAGTTAACCACGACTTGTGCTTGGTTGTGTTTTCTGTCCAAACCATAGCTCTTCTGTACATAGCGCTCCTTATTCAGCTTGTGTTTACTGTGAGCCAATGAGATATTAGCAAAGAAAAGCAAGCTTGATTTTAGGGAAGTGACAAACGTTTTTAAAAAATAATTCTACCAGTTAGAATTCCTATTTACACCCACTTGTGCAACATCAGTCATTTACTGGGCTCACTTGTAAGTGGAGTCAGCACTTGAATAAAAGCAGGTTATACTGCAGTTTGCATAACCCTAAAGGCTCAGACTAGCACTTTTAAAAACAAACAAAGCACACTAGAGTTAACAAGGACAGATGAGAGAGAAGGATTCCTAAGAAAAGATCCAAGCCAATCGACTAGATTATGTTGCTGCAGGGGGACCCATGGTTCCCCTTAACAAAAACACGCCAGTTTGCTAACTGGCTCCAAAATGATGGAACAAGCTCTCCATTGATATCAGGACAGCAGGATGTCTACACATCGTCCCTGACTGATAACCCACTTGTTTCCGTTGCACCTTGGCCAGTATAACATCTCACTTCTGTACATCGCACTTGAACCTTTTGGCTGAGTTAAAGCCAATGCGGTAGCGCTTACAATGGTTTATTGAAAACTGACATTCTTACAGGATTCTAGGTTTATTTAGGTTTTTTTCTATCTTTTCGATTGACTACACTCATTGTAGGTATAGCCTAATTAAGTTTAATGAGATGTAAAAATAAAAAAGGGACATTATTACATATTATTGATATTTGCCATGTCAAACATGTTTGATTCTACATTACGTAGAATCAAACATGTTTGACATGGCAAATATCAATAATACATTACATATAATTTAGCTGACGCTTCTTCCAAAGCGACTTACAATTAGTGAAAAAACCATAAAGAATCAAACTCCGAACAACAAGGAAAGTGCAGATATATTCACTTCAAACATGATCATACCATAGAAAGGGCTGGCGAATCATTTAGAAGGCCTAACTTAACTCAGTGTTCATGTCCATTATGGACAATAAGAATAATAACAAGGCTGAAACATTTTGAATATGAATGATGCAATCAACAAGATCTCACCTTGTCAGAATTCTTCTTCTTTGCATACTTAATTTAATACTTCATATTTTCCATCAGCTGCCTTTTACACTCTGTTTTCAATAGATAGCTCAGACTATTAACTGTAAATATCATGCCAAAGCTTCAACATTGAAATAAAAAATGAATGAGACACAATATAAGATCTAGAGCAGCGGTTCCCAACCTTTTTCAACTCAGGGCCCACTTAAGAATAAAAAAACGTTTTGCGGCCCACATTCAACTATAAACAATACGGAGGCTAAATAAAATTCTGATTGGTCAATTCAGAACATTGTTAATCCAGTAGTACAGACTGCTGTCAAGGACTGTATTGACCGCTAAGGAGGATCAAGAAAGAGAAAGGAAAATAGGTTAAAATACAAAAAAATCTTAATAATGAAAATGTTTCCACTCAAATCATAATATTTTGCTAATTATTTGGCGGCAAATATTGAATTTACATTTACACCCTTTAATATTTTATTTGGGCTTTTAGATGAAGACTGCACACATTCAATAAATATGACTATTCTTCTGGCTAAAATACAGTCAATCAAGGAGTAATCTTAATTGAAGGTGTTTGAAGAGTAGATTAAAAATACAATTTCTTTTGAAAAAAATTATTGGCACAAAAAATCAAGGGGTGGCTTTTAAAAAAAAAAAAATAGGTTGGGAACCACTGATCAAGAGAAAGGGAAAACCATAGCATATGATGCTCTAAGGTTATGCATTCATGCTGTATATTTTATATTTTTCAGATCGTGAAAGAGTGTAATGAAGGGGTGAGAAAAATGAGTCGCACTGAGGAGCTTATCAGCATTGAGAAAACACTGGAGTTCAAATCCAAGGTAATCCAAGTTTTAGTGAATGGGAAGTTCCAATACAGGAAGTAGTTGAACCACAACACACACATGATTGAGGGAATTTAACGTTAATCATTTAGGACATTTCTTGTTCAAAATAAATAGAAAAGCAAACCTGACTCTTTGCATATTAATAAGTAATATTGGCATTGGTAATAACTCAACGGTTCTTCCAATATGACAGGCTGGTAAGGATGGGCCTGGGGACCTCAGAGTAAAAAGCCAATAATTTATCAATAGGCCCACACCTGTTTAGGCTAGCTTGGCTATTAGTGAACTGTTAGTATTCCACATTTCCTAAGACTTGGTGAATTATTGTAAACTTATCTTCTGGCTGAGACAAACTAGAGATATCTGCAGTTAACCTTATTTCAAACCCCAATTGTTTTGTTCTTTGCAGTCTGTGCCCATCATTTCCCACTCGCGCTGGTTGCTAAAGAAAGGTGAAGTGCAGCTCATGGCTGGACCTAAGAGCACTCGGACCATGCGGAGTCGTAAGCTCTACCAACCAGTATACTTGTTCCTTTTTAACAATCTGCTACTGGTCACCAAGCCAAGCTCCAGGTAAGCTTTGGTTATGAATTCTCACTGTGAAACACGAGGTTGCCAGTTCATTTGGAACCCTTAGCCAAAACTAATACAGTCAAACAAAGTGTCCTAAAAAGCCTCCTTCCTCCATGAAGTTTTCAACGTTTGGTTTCAATCGGAAGGACCACGCCTTAACAATGTAATTTAAAGATTGTTCTACCGGATGGTACACAGAATGAGACATGAGACAATTTGAAGGGATGAAGGGTTGATGGGTGTAACGATGAAGGGAGTTGAATAGGAAGGGATGAGATGTGATGGGTATAAAGGATGAAGGGATGAAGGGATGAAGGGATGAAGGGATGAGGGGATGAAGGGATGAGGGGATGAAGGGATGAAGGAGTCAATACCTAGAGAAGTAAGCACAAGCTGGTTAGGGATGGGAAGACATGGGTAGAGACAATGAAGGGATGAAACGTTGAGGGGAAGGAGGGATTAAGGATCAATGAATGAAGGGGGGGGTGGAGGAATAAAGGGATGTGGGTGGGACACATGAATGGGTTGATAGGTGGAGGGATTGAGGGATGTAGCTAAGGATGGGTGGGGTTGAGGCATGGCCCTGCTCCTGAACCTAAATTAATCAATTAATTACATTTTCGTTAGAAGTGTTGTGTTGTGCTGATTCAACTTAATGATTTATCATAAAGGATGTAGTGCCATAATTTATCATTGTAAATGTTTGTCCTCTACATGACAAATATATTTTACAATGTAATTCCACAGCACCATAATCTTAGTAAATGTTTGTTTAAATTGAACAAATATTAATTCAATCAACTTGTTTGTCAGTGGGGAAAAGTTCCAGGTTCTGGACTCATGCACTCGGTCCATGTTGAGGACTGAAGATCTCGAAGACCAGGGCCAGCTCTTGGCCAATGTCTTTAATCTTAAACTGCTGGAGAACCAAGAGGAGCGTCCAGTCAGCTACATGCTGAAGACCGCCAGCATGTGAGTATCTGAAGCAGAATCACCAAGCAGTTATGAATGTAAAAAATACACACAGGAGGCCTATATGATAACTGTGCCGTTTGACTATGCTTTTGGCACAAAGAACTAAGGCTTTCCTGATAAAATATGGAAAGCTTAAAGGGTCAATTTCGTGTGGAAAAGTCTACATCTCTGTAGATAGTACAGGTGTAAAGTTGAGGTGGGGAAAATAAATTTGAATACAAAGCCATACAAACATCTGAAGAGCTGTAATACATCAGTAAGGCAAGGCAAGGCCATTTTATTTACATAGCACCTTTCAACACAAGGCAATTCAAAGTGAGTTACAAAAATGAAAGACATTAAGAGCATTAAGAAATAGTGCAGCTGAAAAACATTATAAAATGGCATTCAAAAACAGTCATGAAAAAGCTAGTAAAAGATAATAAAATATACATCAAAAATACATGAATAAATGCAGTGTAAGATATGAGTAAACTACAATGAATACATTTATAAAGATAGAGACATTTTAACACAATAGGCGCTTTCACACCGGAGTGCTTTTCCCAAGAACTAGGCCGATAGTTCTTGGGATTTTGGTTTCACACCAAAAAGATCTGGAACTAGAACCTAGTTCATGCAAACCTATTCACCCCCAGATAGTCCCTGCTAGAGAGGTGGTACTTTCCTGGGGAGGAAAAGGTTCCAATTTCTGATTGGCTGGGTGAATAGCAAACCACGCCCCGTAAAACGAAGCCACCATTTTATTTGCTCGCATTAGCATTATTAGCATTAGTCCAGCGCACCAACAGAGAGACTAACTTATGGCAACACAAAAGAAAACATGGGAGCGGTGGAGATGAGGAGGTGTCGGTGCTTCTGGCGATTTACTCAGAAGGCTTCAGTAGAATCTGCTGGGAGTCTTCCCAGCAGATTCTACTGAAGCCAGTCCCCAACTCCGGGGACTTCCGGCCGGGGACTTCGGGTGGCAGTATACGCCGTGAAGTTGTTTGCGGCCTGCCAGTAAACCCAAAGCAGAAGAAGTGACGTCAGCGGCTTCATTTGCGTAATCCTCCCTCAGGGACTTATTCCGGTGTGAACGAGACTAGGACAGTTCCGGGACTAAAGAGTTCGGCAGGACTAAGTACTGGGAACTAAGTAGGCTACGGCAAAGTACTTGGTGTGAAAGCGGCTATTATTTAAAAAGACAACCAGTACATAACTAACTTGAAATTATTTTGATATTGTCATCATTAACACTTGATCGTATTAAATAAAATAAATATTAATAAAAAATGCCTGCATAATATGTCATGTACAGGTAAGACTTAAGACTTACTGAAAATTCTAAGAATCAGCTTTATCGACACCATCTTCACCTCCTTCACTGTCTTCACGTCAGTTGTATATCATTTGTGCACACTATCGCTCTGCAATTAAATGTTAGCACATCTGACTGATACAATATGATTATCCACTTTCATATTCATATAGGAAATCAGAGGATATATATCAGTGTGTTGATAAGAATGACCTCACTGTTGTTTTTTAATTGTATGGGGTTTGGTAACCAAAGAAAAAATATAGAATATGATGGATGTGGATTTGTATAGAACCCTTTGGTCTAACTTGTTGGCCCTACAGGGAGAACAATAAACATACCAAATAACAATAGTATTATAAATGCTTAGCCTTAAACTGGTTTCTCATGAACTACATCCTGTACACAGGAGTGACAAGCTTCGATGGATGTGTACCCTCACTCCTAACCGGCGTACACGCTTTATGTCTACTAGTGCCCACCAACCAGGTAAAACAGAATATCATTCCGACATTGTGGACAGTCCTCAACATGCAGATATGTTGATATAAACTCAAACTATCTCTATTTTTCAGACTCTCCCCAGGTGCAGTGCATTCAGTCATACTCATCCCAGGAACCAGATGAACTCTCCATTAAGATGGCTGATGTCTTGAACCTCCTAGAGAGAACAAACGATGGTGTGTAAAGGCAAAAATCCACTTTATATCCCATTTGAGACTTTTGCTTGTATTTCTGAGTGAATCTTTTGTTTTATGTAATCCAGGCTGGATGATGGGTGAAAGGCTCCATGATGGAGAAAGGGGCTGGTTCCCTAGTCGAGTTGTAGAGGAGATCCAGAGCAAGGAGCTCCGTGCTCAAAACCTGAGAGAGGCCTTCAGGATCCTCCAAGCCCAGGAAGGTGGAGGAGCAGCGCAAACTGGAGCCAGAAGTGGTATAAGGGCGGGGAGACGCACCGGAAGGGTCTCCAACCATTCCAATTCTTGAATTGATCAAATGGGGGAAAAGCAATATTCTTCAAGCAGTAAAGCGGGAAGAATGTCACCGTTCAGGGCTAAATGCACTAAAAGAAACAATCAGGATATATGTGACTTACATCCCTTACAATGTCCCCTTGTCCTTTTGATTTTACTTGATGGTTTTAAAAATCCAAATGATCAAAGCGCTTGGGTCGATAACCATGTACAATCCATGCTGCATGTCTAATATAAACGTGTGCTACCGGTGTTATTCAGCCCCACACACTGGAGTGTAATGCATGAAGCAAAGATCTGTATTTGGTAAGGAGCTACGTGTGGAGATGGAAAGAATCCCAGCAGGTCCTCAGCTGCATGGGCAAGTTTAACAATTTTAAATGTGTTCATTTCATTGAAAAAAAACATCTTTGCACTCTGGATTCTACCCCAAAACACAAACCTTCAAATGTACGATTGCCCAAAGAACTCAATGCACTGCAACTTAAGAAAAACACATGCGATTAAAACACAACACAATGCAATACAAAAACATGATGCAAAATTCTAAAACAAAACACAATACATGAAGTGCATTGAGTTTTCAGGGCCACCGTACAAGTTTCACATTAAAAAAAAGCATTGTATGGATATTAAAAATTATTATTTAAACGAGTCAGCTGAAGTGATGCTCCACCCTGAAAAATTCACAGCCAGCATCATGTCCGGCTGTAGCCAGTGTTTCGTATTCATAAAGGGTTTTGGGTGGAGCAGGATGGATCCAAACTCATAGGAAACTTAGAACAGATACAAGGTTTGGTCAAGACAAGGCAGAACAGAACCGAAAACCAGCCTTAAATACAACCACAACTAATCAGGGGATACATTGCAGGTGTACCAAAGGTCACGTGATTGCAAGGCTAATGGTGAACAGATAGAACTAATATGGAAGACGGGAAAACACCCAAAGACAGGAAGTAAAAACAGACAAGACACAGGGGAATACAAAATGTTTCAAAATAAAATAGGAAACAGATAAACAATAGCAGGTTGATTCAAAGCTGTTAAGACAGCCGCTACTAGAGTTCAGACAATTATAGGAATCTGTGATTTCAAACGGGTAACGAAAGGGCCTCGAGATGAGAACTGAATCGTGCAAACAAAAACACATGCCAAATAGATTGCTAATACAAACACCACTGCAAGAAATGTATTTTATTAGTTACCATTAGGTTAAAAAAAAGTGCATTTGATATTTAAAATACTATCAGACAACAACATGTATATAACTGTATCAGGTCAGCATGTTCGATTGTCAGAACACATACACCCTCACAAAACAAACTCCTAGCCTATAATCTACTCACCAAATGGCCTCTGAACAAACCTTGGGCTTTGCAGAATCCTTAATGACGGTCGTAAATCAGGTGTTCTCAGTTTGATATAATTCATGTCACGGTTCATAATTTGTCTAGACTCTAAAAAGCTTTGTCCACAGTGGGCATATTCTTCATTTGTGGGAGACTTTATGGAAGCCTTTACATTTTGGCTTAGTTTAGTATAAAAGGCTTTTCCAGCATTCTGCTGCCTGAAACACTTAGCTTGAACACTAAAATTAAATCATCAAATAGACAAAAGACAATGGAAAACAGTATTTCCCAGTAACCACCAAGTATGATACAGAAAGAGAAGTGAAGAAGAGAAGAGCTGCTATTATACATTGCACATGGACCCCTACTTGTAATAAGATAAGATAGCACACAGTCCTTGTAATCTTTTACCTGGCATAAACCCACGATAGGCTTCTGTCATAGAAGAAACTGCACACTAAAGATCATTTCATTTCAGTGTTTTATATTCAGAATATTCATTTTGTGTGGAATATCACTTGGAAATTGCCAACACAACAGGAGCACATACATGTGCAAGGGTTAAATCCTGTAATATCAATGTAATGCCAAAAAAACTGCAATATGTCGTAACTGTACAGAATGTATCAACCCTATAAACAACTAATGATCAGCATGATTGTAAAGCCCTGTGTGTCTTTAAATATGGCATGTGTACAGTAAAGCAAACATTTGATGTTCAAGCGTATGATTACTAAATAATTGTTATTTCATTTTTTAAGATGTAAATTATTGTTCATAAAAAAGCATTAATCAGAAATGTGTCTGTCTTGCTGATGTACATTTACTGATTCAATTATTATATAATTCATTATATTGTATTTTGGTTGTTGTATTTTCTCCAGTGTGGAATATACAAATTCATATGCAAGGCTGTTCTTTTTCTCTTTAAGTTCTTTGGAGATAGAGCAGGTACATGCGACGTGTCAATAATGCTAGCAAGAAGCTTCATGATAGCACCGGTATATTTTTAGCAACTGAATGTGTTTATTAAGTGCGTCACTTCTAACTGATCTATAGGGGCTACCTCATCACTTTAATCAAGTTAAGCTGTTTTTCTCAATTTGGACACATCTCATAGTACATTGCTTGTCTTAGACAGTTCAACACTTTCGCAGAGTGTGAATTCTGACCGGGTAGGGTAATCTTAAATCACACATGGCGACTGTCCCCTCAGCGGATGTGATAATGACCACTGTTTGCTAGCTAGTTAGCTAGAGAACTAGCTAGCAAATGTTATTGTTGGCAGAGGAAAATTAATACAGACTGCTGAATTAACCCTTTAAAATCAACGGTGGCTTCTTTCCAACACCAGTATAGTGGTACTTTCATTAAATACGGAAAAAAGTAACGTAGCTAAGATGGCGGTTGTGTGAGCAGTGTTCAGCATTCAACACTCAACTTTCTGACTGTTATGAGTGCACTATCCAGGTAGGCTACTCTGAGTGCACTGCCATTTGCCCTTGCATTCAGATGCACTTATGCACTCAAAATAGCACATGTACGAACAGAAGTGGTCCAATTGAGAAATAGTACTAGTCTTTCTGCTAAGAAAGGGTCTCTGTTGTGTGGCTGTGCAACCCAGTCTCACGGCATTTCGTGTTATAGTCACGACATTTAATCTATTGATTCGTGGTCACCAACACGATTATCCCCTTTTTTTCGTGTCACACAGGACGATTTTAAAAGCAATGTATTTCTACTGGTAATGTGTTTCGTGCCTGCAACACGTCTTTTTCTCCGGTCGGGTCGTGGAAGACCGGAAGCTGTGTGGTTCATAAAAACATGTTCTTACTCAATATCAAGCCACAATTATTGCTTTTATTTTAAATCGTATAATTTCGGACTTCTGTTGCCGTCTGTGAGGAAAATAAATGGGGCTCAGAGCCTCAGGATACTGAAATCTGTATTTTTTAAATCTTTTTTTCCTTCTAATTTGTTATTCTTTTCCAAATAACACACTGTTATTTACTCACCAATAACACACAATTATCCTTGTTTTTATTTATTGGTTTATTTCCATAATCTCGTTTTTTTTTGCCGTCCGTCAGGAAATGAATTTCAAAATAAAGATTTCCGGAAACAGACGAGGGATTACCCAAGATCCTCAGCTATGGTTTAAGATCGCTGATTGAATGTTTTAGCCGCAATGCATGTTGGGATTTGGTGTTTATATGATATGAAATCGGAAAAACATTAAAAAAATAATCAAATAATACTTAATTCCGAGTGTTCTTGCATTTCTCTTTGGAAGTCATCACATAACGGCATTGTAATACACGGTTCGGCTGCATTACATATTACATATCTGCCGTAGTTCTTTATTTATAGAGCCCTGATGAGAAGACCTTTGGAAAAACTGGAAGCAATGCCGCCGAAACGGAATACTTGACGTGGATAATAAATATATCAACAATTAAACAACATCTTCAATTTCTCTTCACACAATACGTCTCCTTGCAGTATCAACACTAATTCGGCTGACTTGTACATTTGATCTAATTCGTAGATAGGTTATATTTACACCATAACGGTGCACAGCTGATATAAAAGGACTTGTAGTTTTTAAAGATATTACTGATTTTCTTTGAATATAAGAATGTAAATACTGAGTCTGAAATAATATAGCAATATGCTGTAAAATTATGTGAAAACATGAATAAAACTACACTCAGATGTTGTACATAGATAAGTGTCTTACACTAATAATACATACAGTTATACAGTTATTATGGCTGTGTGTACCTTGTGTGCACCGCCTAGTGGTTAAAGCACGTTATTGAATTATTGTTTTTATGTATTATATTCGATGAAAAGAATATTAGGAGTACATACTTTCATAGGGGGAAAGTAGAAGGTCAATGATAGAAATATAGAATATAAAAAATCAAGAAGATACTATAAGTGATCTCTACAATAAAACTGTTTAGTGCAGGATGTACAAAGATATTAATAGGAGGTGCAAAACAGAAAACAAATTAACCTTTATTTAAACATTACATAATACTTTAGATTAAGGTCATCTTTTAAATAAGAAAAAAACTTTGGGGATATCTATCTACAGATAAATATTAAGCCTGACAAAGTACTTAACGTCTAATATATTGCTTTCCTGCAATGTTAACTATGTTGAAGCACTTATTTTAAATGATATTATACATTGTGGTGACACTGTATTGAGGACATAATTCACATTGTTATTGTTGCTACACAGACCCGTTATGGGAAACACCGGTAGCCTGTGATTATTCATTCCTGCTAGCTCTTCCTACTATGCAGACGTATGTTATTACCTGTCATGTCAACTGATAATAAATACTGGAATTCTATATTAAATACTCCGCCTCCGACTCCCTTGTGCCGGCACCACACTGGTGACCCTGACTTTTCCAACGAAGTATCTGGAAATTTAACGAACATGACTGCTGCATTCGTAAAAGGAGTTCTGGGAGCACGCCGCGGAGGCCTGGTTCGCACACGTGGAGGCACACTTCGCCTGCAAACAGGTCCGCGACGAGTATTTGAAGTATTACCACGTTGTGGCAGCGCTAGGAAGCTCCACTTCATCCAGGCTGGTGGGATTTATCGCTGCTCCCCCTACCTATGGCAAATATGAGGCTTATCGGCTAAGGAGAGGGCCCGCCAAATTCTTGACATTCGAGGCCTAGGGGACAGCAAGCCATCCCAACTCATGGAGAGGATGCTAAATCTGCTAGGGGGTGAAGATCCCCGGATTTTGTTCACGGAGATTTTCCTGAGCCACTTACCTCCCCGGGTCCAGACGGCGCTGGCCAACACTCCGGTCGCAGAGCCCCGTGCCTTAGCGGAGGAAGCTGATCGATTCTTCATGGCTACACAGCAGCCCGCTGCAGAGCCGTTAGCCGCAGCACTCAGCGGCTCATCGGCTGTCATGAAGAAGTGGCGGAGACCCGGCGTGGAGACACCGGAGAGTGCTTTTTCCATGCACGGTTTGGGACAATGGCGAAGAAATGCATCGCCACGTGCAGCTACAAACCCCCGGGAAACGGAGGGGCCGGCACTCAGTAGTGGCCCTGAGCGTCGGCGGCACGGGCAGGCTCCTTTTTGTCAGTGACAGCATTTCAGGGAGCCTTTTCCTGTGTGACACGGGCGCTCAACGGAGCGTAGTTCCCGCGTCGAGTGAAGACGTCACCCGTGGCAGGCACGGACCACGTTTGTCGACAGCTAACGGCGGCCCTATTCGCACGTATGGCATGAGGACTATGTGTTTGTGCATCGGTGGACAACGTTTCAACTGGGATTTTGTGACGGCAGACATTTCTTTTCCCCTCCTCGGGGCGGATTTTTTGTGTGCTCATGGACTCTTAGTGGACGTTAAGAACAGACGTTTAGTGGATGCTTTAACGTTTTCCTCCCTCGTGTGCACACTGGGCAGCGCAGCATACAACAGACTGTCGGGCTCGCTGACGGGGGCGGACGCGTTTCTCAGACTTTTGGCCGAGTTTCCGGACCTGTCGCTGCCCACCTTTTCTGCACTTTCCACCAAGCATGGCGTGGAGCACCACGTCACCACCGAGGGGCCTCCTGTCTACGCCAGGGCCTGACGGTTGAACCCTTCTAAGCTGACTGTAGCGAGGGCGGAGTTCGCAACCATGGAACGCCTGGGCATTGTCCGCCGCTCCAACAGCCCTTGGGCTTCTCCCCTGCACGTCGTCCCCAAACCGAACGGCGGGTTCCGCCCGTGCGGGGAATACCGACGGTTCAAAGACGCCACTACGCCTGACCGCTATCCGGTGCCGCACATTCAGGACTTTTCGGCGCATCTGGCCGGCACGGGGGTGTTTTCAAAGGTGGACCTGGTGGATATCACCAGGTGCCCATGCACCCCCTGGACATTCCCAAGACCGCGGTGATAACTCCTTTTGGTCTTTTTGAGTTTCTGCGGATGCCTTTTGGACTCAAAAACGCTGCTCAGACGTTCCAGCGCCTGATGGACTCGGTGCTGCGGGACCTGCCTTTTGTGTTTGTCTATCTAGACGACATACTCGTCGCCAGCGCTTCAGTGCAGGAGCACCTGGCTCACCTCCGAGCCCTTTTCACGCGGCTCAGCGAACACGGATTAATCATCAATCCTGCAAAGTGCCAGTTTGGGGTATCTGACATTGATTTCCTCGGACACCGCGTCACCAAAGGCGGTGCTGCACCTCTGCCGGTGAAGGTGGAAGCTGTGCACGCCTTTCCTCGCCCGCTCACAGCCAGGTCGCTCCGTGAGTTTCTGGGGATGGTGACTTTCTACCACCGTTTCATCGCCCGGGCTGCACACGTCATGCCGCCGCTGTATGAGGCGTTGAAGGGCAAGACCCCCGTCCAGGCGATCGACTGGACAGCGGAAGCGGACGTCGCGTTTGCCGGGGTCAAGACAGCGTTGGCTCAGGCGGCTTTGCTGGCACATCCATCATCCGAGGCCCCCATCTCCATCACCACAGACGCATCGGACTACGCAGTCGGCGCAGTGCACGAGCAGTGGGTCCAGGGCGCTTGGCAGCCACTCGCCTTCTTCAGCCGCCAGCTGACGCCCAGAGAACGCAAGTACAGTGCTTTTGACCGTGAACTCCTGGGTCTTTACTTGGCCGTGAGACATTTCCGTTTCATGCTGGAGGGCAGAGAGTTTACGGCGTTTGTCGACCACAAACCGCTCACTTTCGCCATGTCAAAAGTGGCCGAGCCTTGGTCGGCGCGTCAGCAGCGGCAACTGTCCTACATATCGGAGTTCACTACGGACATTAAGCACGTGGCCGGGAAGTCGAATCTGGTCGCAGATTGCCTCTCCAGAGTCGTCATCGGCGCCGTCCAGCTGGGTCTGGATTATAATCGCATGGCGGCGGACCAAGTTGCCGACCCTGGCGTCCAGGCTCTGAAGCTGGGGAGCACGGGGTTGGATGTGTTCGGCGACGCGGGCGCTACTCTTCTCTGCGACGTCTCGACGGGCCTGTCGCGGCCTGTCGTTCCCGCCGGTTGGAGGCGTCCTGTTTTCGAAGCGGTGCACGGACTGTCACACCCCGCTGTCAAACCTTCCGTACGCTTGGTCGCGGGGAAGTTCGTTTGGCTGGGGCTGAAGAAAGATGTGAGGACATGGGCCAGAGAATGTGTGGCTTGTCAACGCGCTAAGGTGCACCGCCACACGAAGCCCCGTTGGAGCGTTTTTTGGTGCCTGAGAGGAGGTTTGATCATGTGAACATCGACCTGGTGGGTCCTTTACCCTCCTCTCAGGGTTTTTCCTACCTCCTCACCATGGTGGACAGGACGACCCGTTGGCCGGAGGCAGTGCCTCGCGTTTCGACGTTGGCCGCAGACGTTGCCCGGGCTTTCATTGCAACATGGGTGTGTCGCTTTGGCACCCCGTCAGACATTTCCTCGGACAGAGGCTCCCAGTTCACGTCCGAGCTCTGGAACGCTGTGGCGGGCGGTTTGGGGGTTAAGCTGCACAGGACTACCGCTTACCACCCTCAGGCTAACGGCCTCTGCGAGCGCTTCCACCGCTCCATGAAGGCAGCCCTCAAGGCCGGCCTTACGGACGGTAACTGGGTCGACAAGCTGCCTTGGGTGATGCTGGGCCTGAGGACCGCACCCAAAGAGGACCTGCAGTGCTCTACAGCAGAGATGGTCTACGGTCAGCCGTTGAGAGTTCCAGGGGATTTCCTCCCCAATGCTACAGCTCCTTGGTCTGCCACGGCTCAGCGGGTTGTCCTGCGGGACGCAGCGGAGGCTTTCGCTCCGGTTCCGACATCGCAGCACTGTGCGCCAACGTCTCGGGTTCCCGTGGAGCTACGCTCAGCTGAGCACGTCTTCATTCGTCACGATGCGCACAGAGGCCCCCAGCAGCCCCCTTATGATGGACCTTTCCGGGTTTTAGAACACGGGGACAAGCACCTGGTGGTCGAGCACGTCTCGGTTGACCGGGTGAAAGCTGCTCACTTGGACGTTGATCAGCCAGTGGTGTTGGCTCGGTTGCCGAGACGGGGCCGACCCCCAGCTTTGATTCCTGTCGGGCGGGGTGAGTCTGTTGTTCAGTTTCCTTCTCTGACGGAGGCCGCACAGGCGGAGGTCGCTGCCCCCGCCACAGGGATTTTGTTTATTCGTGAATTCTGGGGGGGCTTGTGTGGTGACACTGTATTGAGGACATAATTCACATTGTTATTGTTGCTACACGGACCCGTTATGGGAAACACCGGTAGCCTGTGATTATTCATTCCTGCTAGCTCTTCCTACTATGCAGACGTATGTTATTACCTGTCATGTCAACTGATAATAAATACTGGAATTCTATATTAAATACTCCGCCTCCGACTCCCTTGTGCCGGCACCACAACATATGAATTATACTCTTATGTATGTAGATAGTATAAGAAATGTGCAGAATATGACAGTTTAATGGTGGAGGTATACACACATAACCTGTTGAGGAACCTGTGACCCAAGATTTTCATTCATTGCATAACTACACCGTAGTAGAACATCTTGAAATCTTGAAAGGGATGTGCAAAATAGCCATTATACAGTCTTTAATTAACTATTAGTAGAGAATAACGAGTAATGAATATACTTTATTACTCATTTCCATTCATGTCAATTGCAGATAAATGTGTAGTCTTCTCAAGCACCAACTATCAAATATCTCTCCTGATTGTTGGCACTTGACAATCACCTTCCCTGAATTTGACTCAGGTGTAACTAAAGTCTGATTTAAGGGTTGTTTATATTTCACATCATTAATCAGAATCTGCAAAGTAACTCAAATAAATGTAGTGGAGTAAAAATACCAGGTTAACCTCTGAATTGTAGTGGAGTAGAATTACAAAGTAACAATGAGCTGTCATGTGGGTATATATTAATGCTGCGTATTATGGACACAAGCGATTTTCACCCATTTATGAATTATATGTTTTACATTTGATAACACCAATGTGTTTAATACTGGCAACTTCTAATTGTGGGGAAAACGAAAACGTTCAGTAGATATGTCCCATAGAACATTTTGCGAAACACAATAGCCAGCATGTGTAGTTCTGGGGGGGGGGGGGGGGCGTTCGATTCCAGTTTTGGATAGTCTGCCGTGGTTTCGTTCCATTTCAAACAGCTGTTTAACACTCTGCGTAACCTTAGCGCACTGCCACTCCAACATCCAATCACAGAGGTTGAAGATTAATCACGGGGACTGTAGTCCTAAACGATATCTGGGGATTATGGGTAGTGTAGTGTGTTCAGCCATCCTAAACTCGAAAATACTCGAAATGTCCCTTACAGGCCTACGTCTGTTTCCGGAAATCTTTATTTTGAAATTCATTTCCTGACGGACGGCAAAAAACCCAGAGATTATGGAAATAAACCAATAAATAAAAACAAGGATAATTGTGTGTTATTGGTGAGTAAATAACAGTGTGTTATTT
>CALSBZ010046539.1:2509-40187 GCA_943591055.1 Gobionotothen gibberifrons
TCATCTTCTACTCCTCATTGAAAGCAACCTGTTACATAGAAGTGTTAAATTATTTGGCGAGCTAGCCAGGAGGAGTAGTTTGAATTGAATAATTGGAAGAACATTTTACATTTTTGCTGGTAGATATGTTAATTCATACAATCATTTTTCTTTTCTTAATCTGTTATTCAAATTTCTCGTCTGTTTAGAAACTGTGTATCAATTCATTTAACTATGACCTCTGAGCAAGAATATGGTGTTAATGTTAAGAAGTCTGTGTATATTGAAGGTATTACAGCAACAGATACTGATGACCAGATTGCTGAATTCTGTTTACCCTTTGGGCCTGTTAACAAAGTGCTAAGGGTGAGGCAGACAGGGCAAGGCAGTGGTGTTAAAGCTTTAGTGGAATTTGAGTCTGAGGAATCTTTTCTAGACCTAGCACCTAGCCTTCCACAGTGTTTCCCCAAGTATAGCAGACCCTGAGATTATGTGGCGTGTAGATGGAGCTTACAAAACGTCACAGACCCCTAAGAAAACCACACCCACAGTGCGTGCAGAACTCTTGCATCAGAATGACAGCTCAGTCTCTGAGAGTGATGCAGACTCTGATGACAGTAGGACCCCTTTGATACGCAGACACACCAAGCTTACTCAAGGTGCTTCTCCAGAACTTGCCTCCAAAGCTAGAGGTAGGACAAAATCATTGCAGCAAGCTCATCCATTCAACAAACGGCATCAGACAACAGCATTGTCAATCCCCCTGAGATTCAAAGGATCATCGTAGAGCATGTTATTAAGAATGATGGCTCCAATGCATCAAATCCAGGATCCAAATGGCTTCGTCCTTTCTCCGGAAGAGATCCTAAGCCCCCAAATGAAGTGGACTTTGAGACATGGTCTCTCCATGTGGAGCTTATGATGCATGATAACCCCACTGTTGATATCCAGCGACGTAAGATTTTGGAGAGCCTGCTTCCACCCGCTTCTAGCTTAGTAAGACAGCTAGGTCCATATGCAACTCCCCGTGATTATGTCAAACTTCTCAACTCAGCATATGGGTTAGTTGAGGATGGGGAAGAGATCTTTGCAAGGTTTCTTGGCACACAACAAAACACAGGAGAGAAAGCCTCTGCGTTTCTGCAGCGACTGCAAGCATTGTTGAACACAGCTATACAGAGAGGTGGCATTTCAAATGCAGAAGCAAACAGACACTTGTTGAGATAGTTTCGTTGTGGATGTTGGGATCAGTCACTTCTTCTGGCATTACAGCAAGAAATTAACTCTGCAACACCACCTGACTTTTCAGACTTCTTACTGCAGTTGCGTACAGAAGAAGATAGGAGAGCTTCTAAGCTTGATCGTATGCATCGTCATTTTGGGGGAACAAAAACAAAATCATCTGTAAATATGCAGCTTGTGCCAGAGGTTTTTCCTTATGATGCAAATGCTAATGTACTCCAGAAGTACATGACAGAAACAGAAGATTTAAGGAAGCAGGTGGCTGAACTAAAAATGCAGCTCAGCAAGAAGGAAGATCAAAGAACACAGCAATACTCTAACAACCCAAATCCAGCCCAGGAATATCCCCGTGCTAAAGCAGCAGCAGATCTTCAAGCGTAGCAAGCAGCAACACATCCTCCCAGGCCAAGGGCTTGGTTCTGTTTTAAATGTGGCAATGATGGCCACATAGCAAGACATTGCGAAAATCCACCAAATAAACCCTTGGTAGATCAGAAATACAATGAGTTGAAGGCAAGGCAAAAGGAATGGCAGAGCAAATTCGGCCATTTAAACTGGACCGGGTCGCAGTGGAGGGAATAACTGCACCCAGTGATGAACTGAAATGTCCCATACAAAAACAAGAAAGAAAAACAGTTGCCAGTAAAAAGAATTCTTCAACTCAGTCATCTGATGTTCTTCTTCCAAGAGGATTGATAGGCCCCAAGTGTACAGCAACTGTCACTATTGAAGGAGTTCAGTGCGTAAGCCTTCTTGATTCTGGTTCCCAAGTAACTACAATTTCAAAGTCATTTCATGAAAGCCATCTCTCACATCGACCAATCCTCCCTATTAAAGATCGTTTGGACATAGAGGGCGCTGGTGGTCAAGAAGTGCCTTATCTGGGGTATGTCCAAGCTAACATCCATTTTCCAGAGGATGTCATGGGGAAGGCTGAAAGAGTTGTTACTCTTGCACTTGTTGTGCCTGATCATAGAACAAACATGGATGTTCCTTTGTTGATGGGCACTAATACACTGGACCCTCTGTATGCAAGGTGTGCACAGAACAAGTTTGGAAAGTATAGTTCCAGAGCCAGCCATTGTTTCCATACAGAGATACAAAATACATCAACAAAATGGTAGAGTTGGGACTGTGAAGCTGCAGAGCAAAAAGTGCATCACCATTCCCGCAGGAGAGAGGGTGGCTTTAACAGGATATGCCAGACATGTCCCTGTAGCAGCTGATGTGACACTCTTGGTTGAGCCCCCTCAGTCGAACTTACCTGGTGGTCTCTTCTTTTGCAGTTACATCATGACATGTCCATCATGCCCATCCTTCAAGGTGCCTGTTCTGGTAAAAAATGAGACTGCAAGGGACATCACAGTACCTGCAGGTCACATCATTGCTGAGCTCTCTCTTACCAAAGCTGTGTCATCACTACCATCACATGATGCTAAAGCTACATCAAGTGAACCATCTCATCCTGCATCAGCTTCTGCAACGCTATGAATGTATCTGATTCTAGTAAACTTACCTTTGACTTTGCTGACTCTCCTTTGTCTGAAGAGTGGAAGGAGAGAATCACCAAGAAGTTAAATTCAGCGTCGGAAGCCTTTGCACATGGTGATCTCGACTATGGTCATATTACAGAGATCAAACATCGAATCCGCTTTTCAGACTCATCTCCCTTTAAACAAAGACCCAGACCGATCCATCCTTCTGATTATGAGGCTGTCAGGCTTCATTTAAAGGAACTTCAAGAAGCTAACATAATCCGTGAATCAGAGAGCCCCTTTGCTTCTCCAATTGTTGTGGTGAAGAAAAAGAATGGTGAAATCAGGTTGTGCATCGACTACCGTAAACTGAACCGACAAACCATCAAAGATGCATATGCTTTGCCCAACATTGAGGAAGCTTTCTCAGCCTTAATAGGGTCCAAGTGGTTCTCTATTATGGATCTTAAATCTGGCTATTATCAGGTGGAGATGGAGGAGGAAGACAAGTTCAAGACAGCTTTTGTGACACCTATGGGATTCTGGGAGTTTAACAGAATGCTGCAGGGAGTAACAAATGCTCCCAGTACTTTTCAAAGAGTAATGGAAAAGTTTGTGGGTAGCATGAACGCCGGGTTACGTATTGTAACCCTTGTTATATTAACACAGGCGGAGCCCTCTACTGGACTCTATGGGTACTACCTTATCATGCAAGCATTCACCTACTGAGATTTCTATGGACGTAGCCGGCCCCGGGGCGGGCCTACCTGAATGCGTGCGCATCTCACTTCCGTATAAAAGGAGGCCTCGCCTCCTGACCACTATCCTACACCACTCTTCAGCGAGCGGTATAGGACAGACAGTGCCCCAAGGTAGAGGGCTCCGCCTGTGTTAATATAACAAGGGTTACAATACGTAACCCGGCGTTATATCTCTCACAGGCTCCGCCCTCTACTGGACTCTATGGGTACAGTGGGCGGAGCCCCGATGTATGCACGCACTGTCGTCCAGC
Organism: Gobionotothen gibberifrons; assembly: GCA_943591055.1. Classification (NCBI taxonomy): domain Eukaryota; kingdom Metazoa; phylum Chordata; class Actinopteri; order Perciformes; family Nototheniidae; genus Gobionotothen; species Gobionotothen gibberifrons. Next base: position 6,218 of record CALSBZ010046539.1, read on the forward strand.
ACACCGTTCCACCTCACTGTCCCTGACCGGCTTTTAGCAGCCACTGCGCCTCACTCACCTCTCCCTCGGTTGTAACCGTGGAGAAGTCCGGGCTGCGGCTGATAGAGCACACCCTGACGCGCTTGCCTCGCGAAAAAAGTGTGCTCGAAAAACAGTGCTGAGGGCCCCCCTCCGTCCGCCTATAGGCAGACAGGGAAAGCCCGCAGCCCTGTATGGGTTCACTATGCACTCTCCCTCCTGAGTCCCTAAAGAGCACGGGGAGAACGCAAGTGCCCCCTATGTCCCCACACTCAAACACTGACCCGTGCAGAGTGTGTAGGGACTATAGTATGGAGGGCTCTCCCCCTCCTGCCCCCAGGCAGGCGAGGGGAGCCCTCCAGCCCTGAAAAGGGCCCAGAGCACCCCACGTCACCCCGCGACCCTCCAGGGGTCCGGAGAAACGTAAGGGCATTTACGCCCGGGGAGAGGGTCAGATGCCCACTGACCAACAGCCCCCCCCCCTCCTCACCAGTCCTGTGTTGCCCCAGCAAGCACAGACGTTGAGAAAGAGCCAGACATATCCAAGAGATAAAACTTTATGAAGGGGCCTGGCGTTGACCAAGACGCCGCCGTGCATATATCCTCCACACTCACACCGTTGAATAAGGCTGTTGATGCAGCCATAGCTCGTGTGGAGTGCGCACGGACCCCCATGGGACAGGCTCTCCCTGCCTGCTCGTAGGCGTGTGCAATGCCTTCGCAAAGCCAGCCTGCCAGGCGTTTCTTGGACAGAGCTTTTCCAGTCACCCCGCCCCCGAAGCACACAAACAGCTGTTCAGTGCGTCTCAGGGTAGCTGTGCGCTCTACATAACATGCTAATGCGTGCACCGGGCAGAGGAGGTATAATTTAGCTTCCCTGGCCCCACCATGGGGAGGAAGACTAAATCCCCCCAACTGAATAACCCTCGACCTGAACGCACTCCTTAGGCTCTTGGGCACAAAGGAGGGGTTTGGTCTGAGTGTCGCGCCGCTCCGGTCACCCCGAATCAGTAAACAGCTCGGGTGCACCGACAGAGCGGTTAACTCGGACACTCTTTTGGCTGACGTTTAAGGCAAGTAGCAATGCTGTCTTCCACGACAGTGCTTTCAGGGAGGAGAGCTCCAGAGGCTCAAATGGTTCTGTGACCAGAGCCTCGAGCACCAGCGGCAGGTCCCACTGTGAGGTGGAGGCGCGCACTACTGGGCGCAGCCTCCTGACCCCCTGTAAAAACCGCAACATCAGTGGATGAGAAAAGGCTGACCTGCCGTTGAATCCCTCATGACAGGACGAGATGGCTGCTACACCTTTATAGTAGAATGAGCTAGTCCTCTGTCCACCAGTAACTGTAAGAAGGAAAAAATAGAGCCAAACTCACAAGATAGGGGCTCTATTTTCTGCTCCTCACACCATCGCTGGAATCCCAGCCACTTTGGCCTATAACAGGCTGTGGTGGATCCAGCTCTAGCTGCCTGGATAGACTGAATAACGCTATCAGACAATCCACCCTGTCTCAGCCTGTCCCTCTCAGGAGCCAAGCCTGGAGAGGACGGCCCAGAGTGGGTAACGCCCCGATTGCACCTGCCTCTTGAGACATCGCCCCCCCAGAACTGGGGGATTTCCCAGGGCTGGCCCACCTTCATCTGTGTCATCTCTGAGTACCACGGAGCCCCGACGCGATCCGGCGCTACCAGAATGACTGCCAGACGTTCTCGCCTCACTCTCCCCAGGAGAGGGAGAATGAGACGCAGCGGTGGAAAGGCGTAGAGCAGCTTCTTTGGCCATGGCTCGTGTGCAAACGCGTCCACCTCTAAAGGCGGGTTGTCGCTCAGGGCCATGGAGAACCACAGGGCACAGTGGCTGTTGCGCCGGCTGGCGAACAGATCCACTTCCGCTCTCCCGAACTGGGCCCAGATCTGCTTCACCACCTCTGGGTGAAGCGTCCATTCGCCTGGCAGGGGGCCGCCCCTCAACATGAGGTCGGCCCCCCTGTTCTCCAGTCCCGGGATATGGAGGGCTCTCGGAGATAAAACCACCTCTGATGCCCATAACCACAGCCTCTCCGCTGTGGCCAACAAGGCGGCGGAGCGGACTCCGCCCTGCCTGTTGATATAAGCCACTGTGGTGCTGTTGTCGCTCCTAAGTACAGTACATGTCTCCCTTGAATCAGGGGCATGAAATGCTGGAGGACTAACACTACCGCCCGTAGCTCTAGGAGGTTGCTGTGTCGAGACTCTGTTAGAGCCCAGCGCCCACCTATAGCCCTCTTCAGGCAGGTCCCTCCCCATCCTGTTCCCATGAACACTGTGATGTAGGAGGTTACCCGTCCCAGTGAAGACCCCCTCCGGAGGTGCCCGGGAGACCCCAGAACCGGAGGTTGCCCTCCACTGAGGGGGGGATGGTCACCAGCCGCCGTTTGTGCCTCTTGGGATCCAAACGCAGGCTGGAGAACCACCTCTGCAGGCGGCACATATGCAGTAACCCCTGCGGGACCACAATGTGAGCAGCCGTCATGAAACTCAAAGTCTGCATGACAGTTAAAGCTGTCACTGACGCCCCCTGTCGCAGCCTGTGGACCGCCCGGAGAAGGGACGCACTTCTGCCCTCTGACAGGGTGGCACGTAGCGCGCCTGCATCGAGCACCACTCCCAAATACAACGCCTGTCGGTGAGGTATGGGGGTGCTCTTTTCTCAATTGATCGCAAAGCCTAACTTGGTTAAGTGTGTGATCAATTGTGCTGTGCAAAACATTGCCTGTTCCCTGGACCCGGCCATGACTATGAGGTCGTCTAGGTAAAAGAAAAACTCTCATGCCATGGGCGCGCAGCGGTTTAAGCGCAGTGGCCACACATTTACTGAACGTGCGTGGGGATAGAGAGTAGCCGAACGGTACTCTGTTGTACTCGTAGGCTATCCCCTGGAAGGCAAACGCAGACACTTTCTGTGCGCCGGAGCAATTTCCACATGAAAGTATGCGTCTTTCAGGTCAATGGTGGTCAACCTATCGCCCGGTTTGCACTAGCCCCATTAACTGTTTTAATGTTAACATGCAGAATTTCCTGCAGGCAATGTTGCTGAGATCTAGAATAGATCTGAATTCCCCTGCCTTCCTGAGAACCAGGAAGAACATGGAATAAAGACCATTTTCTCTGTGCTGAGGGTGCACAACAGATACAGCCTGTTTCTGCACCAGAGCCTGAATCTCTGCTGAGAGGAAACCCATCTCCTCCTGGGAAGACAGATTTCTTCTCGCATGCCCATAAAAGGAGGTGGGATGCTGCAAAACTGGAGTGAATAGCCCCGTTTCAGCGTCCTGTCCATCCACTTGTTAGTACACTGCTGAGTTTCCATTCCCCATAACATTGTGTTAATGGACAACCCTCAGCTGGGGGGCCGCAGCTATGAAGCTGTGATACTCTCTGGTGACCCGTTCCGCCGCAAAAACTCCCCGTGAAGGGAAGATTTGCCTATGGAGGGTCGACACAGAAAGGGCCGATTATTTACTGAGGTCCCTGAACGCACCGCCGTGCGCTCTTGTGTGAGCGCGCGCTCCACCACAATGCTGTTTTCACCACTACGGTAAACAGCATTTACTCGGAGTCTTTATAGGCGTAGTGTGTTCTACTGAGGTCCCTGAACGCACCGCCACGCGCTCTTGTGTGAGTGCGGGCTCCACCATAATGCAGCCTTTACCACTACGGTAAACTGCATTAATTGGAGTCTTTGCTCTAGGCGTAGTGTGTTCTCTGACAGTAATACGCCGGCCATAATGTCCCTGTAACCGCATAGCGCTCTCAACATTGTATGTAAGTGCAGCATTTGTGGAAAACAAAGGACACTCAGATTTGGATACAGATCAACCTCATTCTTATTAGAAAACGTAGTGATCTGTGCATTATACAGGGAGGAGGCGGAATTCGCCCTCTCGTCCCGGGCGGAGAGATTTTCTCCCCCCGCCAGTCAGATCCGTGAAGACTGGCAGCCCGTCCCCGTGAGTGCCGACACGCCGGTTCCACGGGGTGGGCCGAAGAGGTGGAGGGCGCCGCGGGCACGAGATCTCCGTGCTGGCACCTCTCCCTTCGTCTCACCGTCGCGCCGCGCTCCCTCGTCTGCAGAAAAGCCTGTGGAGCAGCGCGCACTGTGGTGACACTTCTCTCTACTGAGGTCTTTGAACGCACCGCGGCCCGTCCTCAGGAGAGGGGGCCGCGCGCACCGTCACAATGCCGTCTCTTCGAAACAGACATTATGGGAAAAAAGTGGAATTGTGGAGAGAGATGACTCTTACTCTGGGATAAATGTACTCGTTCTCACTGAATGCATTTTTCACACACACATCACTCTAGAACTAGAGTTTACAAACGTAAAACACCGTTCTCCTGCGGAGGTCCCTGAACGCACCGCAGCCACTCTCACGAGGGCCGCGCGCCCCCGTATTAACGCTGTATTTCCCATTCAACGGTGAAATGCATTAATCGGAGCTATTATACCAGGCAAGGTGTGTTTTCTGACAACAGCACGCCGGCAATAGCGTCTCTTGAACCCGCACAGTGCTTTGACAGCACACGGTTTATTCCACTCACGTGCACACGCCCACCTGCTGGCTCCCTATACTGGGGTTTACAGCAGGGGACGGGGAGTGTTGGACAGTGTTTCTTCCAAAGAGCCCTTCCGTAAAGACGGGGGCTCCCAGGAGATCAACACGGTCCTCTTTGGAAAAAATGCCCTCTGACCTGGTGAGGCGGGGGCATCTCTAGCAATAAGCGAGTAGCCCACACACCCGCCGCCATGATCATCATCCAGGGAGAGTACAGCCCTGGGCGGTGGACTTCCATGGACGCCGGACTCGGAAGGAATGGCGAATGTGAAAAGCCTCCTCGGCCATATCCTGGTCCCCCAAACACTCGAAGCAGAGATGGTGGGGATTGGCGCCCGCTATTTAAGCCAGGGCATAATTCCAAAGAATACTTGTTGTCTTTCTCTTTCTTCCTTTCTCTCTAAAAATAAAACGTCTCGGACTCAGTGCTAGGCTATCACCTCCGCTCGCTGAAGAGTAAAGGATAGTGGTCAGGAGGCGAGGCCTCCTTTTATACGGAAGTGAGATGCGCACGCATTCAGGTAGGCCCGCCCCGGGGCCGGCTACGTCCATAGAAATCTCAGTAGGTGAATGCTTGCATGATAAGGTAGTACCCATAGAGTCCAGTAGAGGGCGGAGCCTGTGAGAGATATAACTTGAGTGAAGCCTTAGTCTTTCTTGACGACGTCATTGTTTTCTCTGCCACACTCGAGGAACATGAGGACCGACTTCTGAGAGTACTGAACAGGCTGAAGGAATATGGCTTAAAGCTTTCACCAAAAATGTCAATTCTTCAGGACATCTGTCAAATATCTAGGCCATGTTGTTTCAGAAAAAGGAGTGGAAACGGACCCAGCCAAGATAGCGGCCCTTACTACCTGGCTCAGACCCAATAACATCAAGGAACTCAAGTCTTTTCTTGGTTTTGCTGGATATTACAGGAGGTTTATAAAGGACTACTCCAAAATCGCAAAACCCCTGAATGACTTAACAGGTGTGCCACCAAAGCGAAAGTCCACCTCCTCATGCCGAAACTCAAAGTGTGTGGATTTCAAAAAGCCCTTTAATGAGAAATGGACATCAGCAGCCGAGGACGCATTCAACACTCTCATTCACATGCTCACTACAGCTCCTATTCTTGGTTTTGCAGACGCCAAGAAACCATACATTGTGCACACCGACGCAAGCATCAATGGCCTTGGTGCCGCCTTGTATCAGGAGCAGGAAGGCAAATTGAGAGTTGTTGCCTATGCAAGCCGGGGATTCTCCCAATGTGAGCGAAGATATCCTGCACATAAACTCGAATTTCTCTCTCTTAAGTGGGCTGTTACAGAGAAGTTCTTCGATTATCTATATGGAGCAAAATTCACAGTCATGACAGATAACAACCCGCTCACATATATATTGACGTCTGCAAAACTTGATGCAGCAGGGCATCGTTGGTTGGCTGCTCTTTCCAGCTTTGACTTTAATATCCAGTACAGAGCTGGGAAAAAGAACCAAGATGCAGATGCTCTTTCCAGACGTCCACATCCTCATGACCAAGACACAGTGTATTTCAGTACAGGATGAAGATAACCGCATTGAGAGGTTCATTGCTCAGTTCCTGAAAAATGACAAAGGAACGGATTTCCCAAGTGAAGCTGTGAAGGCTGTGTGTCAGAGGCATCAGTTGTCTTCAGGTGCAGATCCAGGAGCAATCCAGCCTGTACCTATTGAGTGCCTGGCAATTGATGTCACTGCTATACCAGCAGGTTTCCGTCAAACTGATGTGCTTGGGTCCTGTACATTGCCACAAATGTCACTTGAAGACTGGGTACGTGAACAGGGACAAGATCAAATCATCAGTAGAGTAATTGCCATCTTAAATTCAGGAAACCGTCTGACATACAGAACAAGGCAGCGGGAAGACAGAGAAGTCCAGCTGATGTTGAGAGTATTGGACCAATTGGTCATGATCGATGGAGTCTTATACAGAAAACACATCAGCCAAGGAGAACCTTCCTATCAGCTTGTCCTTCCAAAGAGTCAGAGAAAAACATCACTTGAAAGCCTCCACGATGCTGTTGGGCACATGGGTGTGGAGAGAACCCTTGACTTAGTCCGTGGCCGATTCTATTGGCCAAGGATGGCCGTAGATGTCAATGAAAAAATCAGGACTTGTGAGAGGTGTGTCAGGAGAAAGGCACGAGCTGAAAGGAATGCTCCACTGGTGAATATAAGAACGTACCGCCCTTTGGAGCTAGTCTGCATGGACTACCTTTCCCTTGAGCCAGATGGAAGAGGAACCAAGGACATCTTGGTCATAACGGATCATTTCACAAAATATGCTGTTGCAGTTCCTACAGCAGATCAAAAAGCAAAGACGGTAGCAAAAGCTCTATGGAACAACTTTTTCATCCATTATGGATTTCCTGAGCGACTGCATAGCGACCAGGGTCGTGATTTTGAGTCAACCCTGATCAAAGAGCTTTGCTCACTTCTAGGCATCAAAAAGACAAGGACTACACCTTATGTAGGTGTAGTGGATTATCATCCACGTGGAAATCCTGTGGAGCTATTCAACAGAACCCTTCTTGCAATGTTGGGAACACTTGAAGGAGACAAAGTCAAATGGAGGGATTTTGTGCAACCCCTCGTTCATGCATATAATTGCACAAAAAATGACACCACAGGCTTTTCTCCCTATCAACTCATGTTTGGCCGGCAGCCAAGGCTTCCAATTGACATTGCCTTTGGTCTGAGTCCAGAGAGATCCAAACTCTCATTCAGAGTATGTCAAGAAGTTGACCGAAAGTTTAACTGAAAGCTACCGTTTAGCTACTGAACATAGTCTGAAAAATGCTTTTCAGAACAGAGGTATGACAACAAAGTAAGAGAATCTACCCTGGCAGCAGGAGACCGAGTCCTTGTAAGAAACGTCAGTTTCAGGGGAAAACATAAAATTGCTGATCGCTGGAGTAAAACCATATACACTGTGGTTAAACAAATCCAAGACTCACCTGTCTATGTCGTGGTGCCAGAGAACACAGGAGGACCTGAAAAAGTGTTACACAGAGACATGCTTTTGCCCTGTGGATTTCTACTGTCTGATGTTGAACAAGTATGCCCTCAAAAATCCAAAACCAAAGAACCAAATACAGTTTCACTTCCTGATGCTCTCGCTGAGGTTGAAGATGAAATGTCTCACATGGAAGATGAGGTTGAGTACTACTCTCACTACGACACACTGATGGACAAGGAACAAGGTAGCCCGATCACACAAGAGAATAGTGGATTCGGAGGAGAGCCTCACACTGAAGGAACAGCTGAAAGAGACTGTCACATGGAAGACCAATGTGTCTCTGAGAGTCAGGAAGTGGATTTGAGCTTTAATGTGTCATCTCTCAATCCTGAAGTTCCAGCATTCCAACCCAATGGAGTTAACGTTGAGGAAAACTCGGAAGAAATCCAAGTTCAGCACTCACCTCGGCATCAGATTGTAGGAACTGAGGAAAGTCTCCCTCACATTCCCAAATACAGCCGAAAGTGGATTACAAACTGAAGATGGGGAAGAAAACGCACAGCCAGAAAGTAGTGTCCCTTCTCATGAAGAGGAAACGGTACTGAGAAGATCCTCCAGAGAAAGAAGAGCTCCTGATAGGCTAACATATCAAACCTTAGGGAATCCCCTGGTGACACTTATGCACTCTATCTTAAGTGGGTTGGATCAGGCTCTCTCACAAACTCTAAACTTTGACACTGTACCCTATATATACCAGTTAACCCCTTTAACTTCTGAGATAGTGTAGGGTGCAACATGCAAGGATGCATGCAGATTTAGGGGGGGAGAATGTAACTCACTCAAATAATGCAGTGAGTTTTAGACCCTGTAATAAACAGCAGCTCCCACTTGGGGCAGTGCTGGGGCAGCAGAGTCTGCATATCAGGGAGGAGAGGAAGAGCAGGCCAGGTGTGGTTGTTAATGAGGCTCAATGAGTGGCAGCTGAGTGTGATCCCTGTGTTCGAATTGTTTGGTGATGTGTGCTTTTTGATGCTGTGGGGGAACCAGGAACTAGCAGAACCGACTAAAGTTTTTGGAGCTGCAGTTTTTGTCTTTTCAACTCACCAGAGAAAAAGGATTATAATGGATTCAACTCACCAGAGAAAAAGGATTATAAAGGATTCAACTCACCAGAGAAAGAGGACTGATAGACATTGGACTGCCAGAGGGAAGCTGTAGACTACCCGGGTTCGATTAGTGTTGTTTTCTATCTGATATCAGATTGGGTTTCACTGGGGTGGATGAGGGGTTTGTGAAAGTGTTGTATGAATATTTAATAAAATGCCAGCTATATTAATTTGATATTGTTCTTTCTATTTAAATCATCTTCTACTCCTCATTGAAAGCAACCTGTTACATAGAAGTGTTACAATCTGAAATGTTTTATTAATGTGATTATTTGCAACATTGAGTAGAATGCCTACACCCTTTCTGAAGAACCTTATTTATTAGGGTGTTGAACAAATTATTATTAGAATAGGTTTTTTAGGTTATCAAAATTGATAAAAAAGAGAGGAACTGTTCGGGAATAATTAGCTTAGGTATTCAACCTCCGACACAGTTCATCGTTTTCTCCTCTCACTGTCTCCTTTCCCATGGCATAGTTCTACGGCCTTGGGTATTGCTGCTATCTCTCTTAAGGAGGAGCAGCTTGGGTATTGCTGCTATCTCTCTTAAGGAGGAGCAGCTTGGGTATTGCTGCTATCTCTCTTAAGGAGGAGCAGCTTTGGTATAGCTGCTATCTCTCTTAAGGAGGAGCAGTTTGGGTATTGCTGCTATCTCTCTTAAGGAGGAGCAGTTTGGGTATTGCTGCTATCTCTCTTAAGGAGGAGCAGCTTGGGTATAGCTGCTATCTCTTTTAAGGAGGAGCAGCTTGGGTATAGCTGCTATCTCTCTTAAGGACGGGCAGCTTGGGCGCATTGTTGTTGCCAGTCTATGACAGAGCACAAGCCGCCATGAGGCAGTTTACTGTTCAGGGACGTAGGTTCCCTGGCGCACATTCTTTTCTATGGACGAGAGCTCTAGTTAGATTCAGGGTCCATAATTGTTTAGTCTCACTGATGAAGAATGATGATTATTACACTCCGAACTAGTTAAAACCTCGAGCTGCAGAAGAGTTCTTCAGAGTTGGTTTGGCAGCAGCTGTGTCACCTCGTGACACACCACCGGTCTTGTCAACTCTCTGGCCGTAACTCCAACTCTACTCGTGTCTCTCTGAGTCCTGTTTCCAATTGCTTCAGAAGTTTCCCCCACAGTACTTATAACTGTTCATGCTCTGCTGCAATACCTGCATATACCCTCTTGCAATGAATATATGTTTACCTTATCTTAATTACTCTATCTGTAACTGTGCTACTTTATGCCTACGGTCAGCAATACAGAACAACACTTGTTCTAACTTCAGAGTAGATTAATTACCAAGTATATTTATGTTCCTGGGGACATGTAAAGCAAATACAAAAAATGTACCATATGAATAAAGTACTGTTTTTTCAAACAATATTTTAAAAAGAGATTTAGCAACATTATTTTAACCTCAGTAACACATGCACACTAAACAGACAGCAGAGAGGTCATTGTATTTTAACCATTATACCGTCTGCAAAGACTGACAGACAGGGAATAGAGGGGACATGTGGTGTATAGTGTCCTCAGTGGAGGATATTGATATGCGCGACATGGGCGGTCCAATGGGCCAATTTTTTTTTTTTATTATTGTGCTTGTGCCACCCAGGCCAGCTGGCCTGCTGGCCTGGGTTGTAAAAAAATGTTTTATCGGCAATGTGAACGTAATTTCATATAGTGTATTGTTGTTGTTGGTAGAAGGGGGCGGGCAGCCGCCCTGACAGCAGACAGCTGGATGGAAGGTCTCACACTCAAAGAAGGGTGGGAGTGATCTCAGGTCCCCTCACTATTGGGGAGAGAGAGGGGGGCGGCGGGTAAACTATCTCTATCAAATAATCACTTTCGATGTTTATAAAGTTAGTAAAAATAATCTCACGCCTCGAAATGCCACCAAATTCATTCATACAATATAAATAGTATTTTTTTTTCTGGCCTGGGTTGTATGAAACAATAATTATTTAAAAACTGACTACGGCAACTTGGTACAGCCTTGACCTGTAGTTGACAGTGTTGGGGGAGGGGTACGCTATGCATTGATTCTTGGGTCAAAAATGAATACCTACGGTGATGGAGAAAAAAAGGCACAAGGCATCAGGTGCCCAGTTTAGAAAGGAAAGAAGAAGAGAAACGCTCAAAAGATAAAGGTATGTAGTATGCACCTGTAACATCTCATTTATTTAGTTGGGCTTTATTAAGCTTTTCATTAAATGATGCCGGTAACCTTAACTCCATTGCTGTTTGTTAGCTGCCTGTGTTTCTTCGTCAGTTCAGCAACTAACATTGGAATCATTTCAAACAGTCTTACTTCAGAACGATAATGTGTAGCCCTGCAATAAAAACGTTATAAACAACAACTATAACCGTTAACAGTCAACTTCATTTAGCAAACACCTCAAAGGTAATTGTACTGAAAAGTCCTTTGTGTAATTTGGGAGGTGCACCGCCCAGGGCGCCATATCAGCTAGAACCGCCACTGAGTGTCCTTACAATATTCTACAACATCGTTTGGTATGTGTAACTGGGTATACATCTCATCTCGGTTTTATATTTGATACACAGTGATGGGGTAGACAAAGTATTATGAACATCTTTTCCAGTCAACTAAATAAAATATGAGCTTCACAAAGGCAGAATTTATTGCAAAGTAGGTGTACCGGGCCGTATTACATCACAGGGGCGTACATGATAGGAACTACTTCCCGAACATTGTATACATGATACATTTTCTATGAAAGACATATTTACAGTGAGATCATAGAGATAAGATAAAAAGCATGTAAAAGTGGGCAATGACAACAATAAAGAGAAGAAGGCGGCGGTGAGGGTCAGAGTCTTGCATCAGGCAGAGGAATGCACGGCTCCTGGCTCCCTGTCCTCTCTCTCTTCCTCATCCATTTTGCGTCCATGTTTCCGGAAGTATTTGTAGCGCTGGACGTACAGCTTCACAAGGTTGCTGACTTTGACAGGGTTGATTTCCCCAGTGCGGCTGTGACAAATCTGAGAAATTGACACGGTGCCTGTTTTATATCAAAGTCATTTGTTTATATTTTGTTGATGTTGTTTCATTGTAGGAATATGTAGTAATAGTGCTTATGTTTTTAATAGTGATGGGCAACGATCTAAATGTTTCATCACGAGTTATTACATAATCTTCTGTGATCAATGTGTTATGCGCAAAATTCAATAATAAAATCTAAAGTGGTGTATTGCTCACTTTTATTTCAAAAGTACTGCCATATGAACAAAAGCGCAATCACATTTGGTTTGCAAACACTTATACAGCAGTATTCCCTTTACACAGTAGCAGTTAAAATATTTATTGTAAATCTCAACTTAGACATTAATGAATGTAATCAAATGTAAAACCAGAGCTATTTGCTTTAACGTGTTCTAGAAGTTCCCCTCAGAGTCCAAAGATAAGAGAACTCAACTTTGCAGTGGTTCTAAATAACTCTGGTTCTATCAACTCTTAAGCCCCCCCCAAATGCTCTCATTGGTTGAGACGTGTTAATAGTAGGGGAGGCGGTGGCTCAGTGGGATAGTGCGCTGAACTTTGATTCAGGGGATAGCACGTTTGAGTCCCACTGCAGACAGCATGTCGTTGTGTCCCTGAGACACTTCACCCCAAAGTGCTCACAGTACTGAATGTATGTTAGTCACTTTGGATAAAAGCGAGTGACATGTAATGTAATATTAATTAAAACACATTTAATGCCTGTGTTTGGTGTTAATTAATGAATGCGATATTAACGCGTTAACTTGCCCAGCCTTAGTTTTTAAGCATTACTTAAAACTTCAATTAGTAACATAACCCTATTCGAACAACGTGTGTGTGTGTGTGTGTGTGTTGGGCTGACCTTATGCACTGCTTTCCTGAGGATGTCTTTGTATTCGTCCTTGTTGATGTCTTTGCGCTGATAGTAAGGTTTGATGGCCAGCTTCACTTCCTCCACTGCCCGCTCCTGGGTATGCAGCTTCTTCAGGTACTGGGCAATTTGGGCAAACGATATGTTACATTCATTATATTATAATACAATTTCAAATATTGCTTTAACAAACACAAAAACAAGTGCTATTTAGGATCAAAACAAGTAAAAGCATCAAACTAAGGAAGTTGCACTTAAATCCAAGTCTGACCAAAAATCGCTTCACTTGGCATTTCTTTTAATTAGACATTACTGTAAATGGTCATATTTACCACATTCATTCTTAAGCTACGGCCCAAAATGTGGTTGGTGAGGTCACAGTGATCTTGATCCTTGATCACTCAAATCTAATCAGTTCGTTCTTCAGTCCAAGTGGAAGATTGTGGACATTTTCAAACCGATCCCTTTTATTATATATAATACAAATAATTACAAGTTTGTTTCAGTGCGAAAGCTTTGTTTCCTTCACACTCATATCGACAGATATGAAACATTGGAGACATACTCATATTCTGTGTTGCTGTTGTGATCTTAAACAAACTTTGTCTACTTTATTGATCTTAGGTGCACTTTTACTTACAATTACTAAATCAGTCAAATACTTGAATGTGACAATAGCTGCAGTTACACTTTCTGTAATGCATTTATTTTTTAAGTAATGCAAGTTAAGTAACAAGATAACATATAAGACTGAAATAACTTTAGCTGATAAAGCTGAACAATGTAGAGTGGAATATATGACATAATGGGAAGCAAAGCGTCCTGATCAGCGTTACCTTATCAGGGTCTTTACTCTCAAGGTCCCAGCCAGTGTCTCCAAAGCTCCCAGTGAGGCCGGACAGCCCCCCAGGCATGATGAAGGGCGGGGTCTGTGCACACCCACCACCCATGGAGGGGTGAAGGAGAGGGGGGGGAGTTTTGGAGCTGTGGAGGATGAACTGGGCTGGACTCGGACCAGAATGGGGGGGTAGAGAGGGAGGAGGGGCGATCTGTGAGGATGAGGCTGAGGAGGGAGGAGCTAGCTGCTGGGCCTGGCTCTGATTGGCCTGCGAGAGGATCTGCATGACAAACATGAGAAAAGGCAATGGCTCAGTGGACCTGCTTTCCCTCCCAGTACATTTCTATACAAATATTTAGGCTGTCTTTTTCTGTAACTGTCCAGAAAGAGAGAGAGAGTCTGGGGGGGGGGGTAATAATGAAAATATGTTTCCTCTTTACCAACTTAAGGCAACCAGAATGAACACTATATAGACAAAGGTATTGAGACACTCCTCTGAATCATTGAATGTAGATGTTTCGTTCAGTCCCATTGCCACAGGTGTATAAAATCAAGCACCTAGCCATGCAGCCTGCCTTTACAAACATTTGTGAAAGAATGGGTGGCTCTAAAGAGCTCACTGAATTCCAACGTGGTACTGTGATAGGATGCTGCCGCTGAACAAGTCAGTTTGTGGCATTTCTTCTCTCCTGGAGCGTTGGAAACGTGTTCTTTGAAGTGACCAATCACGCTTCTCTATCTGTCCACTGATGGACGAGTCTGGGTTTGGTGAATGCCAGGAGAACGTTACCTGCCGGACCAACTTCATATTAATGCCTAAGAATTTGGAATGGGATGTGTCAAAAGCTCCTGTAGGTGTAATGTGTAGATGGCCCAATACTTTTGTCTTTATAGTGTATATTCGGTAAATAATAATAATACATTACATTTATATAGCGCTTTTCCTGGTGCTCAAAGCTTAAATGAAGACATTGCCATGCGAGTTCACAGTGGATCTACATACTCCTGTAGAGTCCTGCCGCTGGAGCCTTCTGCACCCCCACTCAACTATTTCCATTACTAATATAAGGTACATCGCATCTGGATAACAATAAACAAGCTTCAAGTCTAAAAGACTGAAAATACTAAAATAGAATAAAGAAATGTAACTTGTGTATTAAGGCAAGTTAATTCCACCTTGGCTTAAATGCAAATGTCAATTACTTTTGTAAATGTTTTATTCCATTTAGCTTTTGCCTAGTAAAGCTGAACTCTGGTATAACACATCAATCCCCCTTCACGTAGGTAGGGGACCAAGTGCATCCCTGAAAACTGCCCAGCTAAAATGTTAATGATAGTCAAATGTTTTATTGGATTATGAATCATGTTGGCTATTGTCTTGCGCTGTAGTTGTTCCAGGTCGTCTCACATTTCAGTGCTTCATTTGCCTTTGATTTTCTTTAACACTGGAAAACAGGTCAATTAAAGACATGTTTTTAAAGATAAAACCAAAACAATCAAAAGAAGACAGAGGAGAATGCCGGCTTGGGACAGAGAGACCGTCACTGACCCACACTCACCTGGCTTGTTGCTTGAATGAACTCTTGAGCTTTCGCTCTGCTGGCGATATTGGCCTCCTCCATTTTGAAGAGCAGAGCAGTCACTGAAAATTCAGCAAAAGCGCATTTACACCTTTGCGTTTATCAACCTATAAACCTTTTTCTTACTCAATATCAAGCCACACTTATTGTTTACATACACTTATTGTCATACATTCATGATTCAAATAACATATAAGTCATATTTTGTTGTCTGTTTAAGAATGTATTTGAAAGAACATGAACTGCATGCTGAATTGTTTATTATTGAAGGATCTGTTTTCTACATGCTTTGGAAATAACAACTTGAAGATACTTGAAATAGGTAAACTACCTTATTGTTTTCCAAATGAAGCTACACTGGTGTGTGGCTGCAGATCAAAGTGCATTTGATCTTTTACAAATATTAAAGGTTAGAAGACTATTACTCATTTCCTGGCACAGGGTTGACATTTGAAGTTTTAAGCCTCTGAACTCTCTCTTTATATGAACAAGAAATACAATCAAATGAGTGGAGGTGTACTGCAAGTGCATGTTTCCTAATGACATCTGTGGAGAAAACTCACATGCTAGGACTCCTCCAGTGGTACAGTCTACTCCGGTCTGCAGACTCCAGGGGAGGGCAGACGATTCTGGAGGGGGGGGGTGAGGCTTACTAGCAGATGAGGAAGACACAGAGGAGGAGGAGGGGTCTGCCGAGGACAGAGGCAGAGAGATGGAAGTCGGACCACAGCTTGCTGTAGAGGATGAGCAAGGAGGGGAGGCCAGGGGTTTGGGTGTGTCATCTAGGGAAGCGGGTTTGGCAGTGGGTGTAGACAAGGCAATGCTGACACCTGCTCCCTGGGGGGGGGGCAGGCTTGAAGGACTGGATGCCAGGGGCGTGGGGCTTGTTTGAGATGGACAGTCTTCAGCTAGGAAAGAAAGGTCTGGGGTTTTACAGCTGCTGTCCACAGTCTGAGAGTCTGGGGAAGACTCCCTGGTGTCCCGTAGAGGAGCCATGGAGGGTGGAGGCGTGTGCGGGGGGGAGGAGGAGGGTGGGAGCACACTGGTAGAAGAGGAAGAAGAGGAAGAGGAGGAAGAACATGGTAAAGGGCCAGCTTGGCTAGTATGTGGACTGACTGACTTGCTACCCTCCCCACTGGCTGACTGATCTACAGAGACCCCCCCCCCAGCCTTCAGATAGGGCTTTGGTTTGGCTTCCGTCTCCAGCAGTCAACCTTAAAACTCCAGCTTTCTCTCTTGTCTTCTTGGCTAGGCGACGGCGGCGCTTAGTTGTCAGAGATGATGAGGGGGAGGAGGCGGAGGAGGAGGTGGATGTGATGGAGCTGGCTTTAGTTTTCTTGAACTTCAGTCCTGAAGGACTGGACAATGAGGATTGTGGTGCAGCAAGGCTGCTGCGCTTCCCCATACTGGCCATATCTTTACTGCGTGATAGGGGCTCCGAGCACGGTTTGAGGAACGGAGACCTGCTCTCATTGTCCCTGCAGAATACTACTGCAATTGAGCCACCCACCACAGAGCTCCCAGTCCCCCCTCCTGTTCCTCCTGGCCCTATGAGATCCATGCCAAGCTTTCCAGAGCCCACTGAAGCCCCTGTGGTGCTGCTCACACCCTCACGCACTAGCACAGACACTTTTGACTGAAGCTTGCCTTTCCGACTAACGCCACTTTCTTTCTTAGATTTGCCAGAGTGAGACAAATCTTTTCTGCTGCTTTTGTCCCGGTTTTTTGCCTTCACCACCTTCCTGGCTCTCTTTGTTGAGGGCAGGCCAGATGAGGTGGAGGCAGGGCCTGAAGTGACTGTCAGTGAGGAGAGGCATTTACTTTTGCTTTTATTGGAAGAGGAGGATTGAGATTTGGCCATTTCTTTGAATGCATGCGATTTCTTTTTCAGGTGATGTCGTCCAGTCTTGGGGATAGTTTTAGTTTTGGGGCTGGCAATAGTTTGTTCTGGGGGCAGGGCAGCAGGGGGTGTATCTTCCAAATATGGGTAGTCTGAGTCCAAAGCCTCTCCATCCAAAGACAACACATCAATCACCAATTTATCTGAATAGTGGTCTGACTCGTAGCTCTGATACCTTGGTGGTGATTGTGATTGGCTGTGACAACTTCCCTGCTCCTCCATCTCTCCAGCTGAGTGCCACTTCCTCTTCTTCTTCCTCTTGTGGGGCTTGTCAGAGTCCTGTGTGGGCCGACAGGGAGAGGCCGGGGCCAGTCGTGGGGAACCAGGGACTGTGGTGGTGGTTGTGGTGGTGGTGACTGTGATGGTTCTCTTGATGGCAAAGAGGTCAGACCCAGTGAGGTCTTGGATAGAGGGCGGAACAACAGGACGACCGTCCAGACGTCGCTCCCTCTCATGCTGCCCGTCTCTCTCTTCGTCTCTCTTCTCCCTGCTTGGTTTAGACCTCTTTGGAACACCTCGCTCTCTGCTGCTTGAGTGTTGTCTTATTTTTCTTTGTCTGTCTTTACTTTTGGAGTTAGAATCTCTAACTCTCTCATCTCTTCTTTGGCTAGTGGTCTGACTTTGCTCTCTGTCTCTCTCCCTGTCTCTGTCTCTCTCCCTTCCTCTTTCTCTCTCTCTCTCTCTGTCTTTATCTTTTTCTCTATCTATTTCTAGAGCTAGGCTTGAAAAGGAGTGTCTGGTGTGCCTCCCCCTTCCTGAAGAGCTGCAGGATCTTGAGAGCTCTGGGCTGCTAAGCGTTTTTTTCTTTCTCTTGCGGCTACTGCTCCTGCTGCTCCTTCTTTGTTTGACCTCCTTCCCGGACCTATGGCCTCTTTCCTTTTCTTTGCTCCTCTCCCGACATCCCTCTTTGTCCTTCCTACTCTTTTTTCTTCTCTCCTCCTTGTCCCCTGCCTTCCTATTCTTGCTTTTCGGTTGGTCGTGGTCCTTGGAAATCTTGGAGGACTTGCTGTGGTTCTTGATGCCTTGTTGTACCGGAAGTGTGAGAGGGGGAGAGGGAGTGGAAGATGGAGGATTCGAGGGAGGAGGCAGTGACTGAGGAGAGATAGGGGAAGGAGAAGGAAAAGATAGATATCTTTCCTTTCGCCTGTTGACCAGCTTCCTCCTAAGATCCTCCACTCCTACCACAGGCTCGTCCTCAGGCTCCATGTCCACGTCCCAGCTGCTCTCTGTGCACACAGACACAAAGCCGTCCCCGTCCAGCACCCGAAGGATGCGCTCTGGCTTTGAGCCAAAAAAGGAGACACTGGGAGAATTAAGTGGGAGAATTTCTCCAGTTGTTGGTCTTTTATTGTTTCCATTCCTGTCGGTAGCTCCAACTATCTCCCCCTCCTCTATCTCGGAGTGATCAGACTCAGCACTCTCCCTATGCTCCCCAGCTTTTGCGGTGCTACAGTCCACTCTCCTCCTGAGAGGGAGTCGGGTGGCTGGTCTGGGGCTTTGCAGGTCCGCCAAGGTATAAGTGGAATCTGGAGGTTCTTCCTTTTGCTCTCCTTCCTCATCACCTCTCTCAGCATTTCTCTTTACCCCCCTGACTTTTGCAATTCCACCAGGGTCTGATTCTGGGGAACCAGTGGGGTCAAAGGGGTCATATTTCTCCCCTTCCTCCCCCTTCACTCCCTCAATTTCATTGAAAGGATCATACATGTCCATTTTCTTGCCCTCTTCTTCACAATCAACACCTGGTGGCACTGAAGCGTGAGGCAAGGATTCTAAGGAGGTGGTGTTGGGTGTAGTTAAGGAGAGGGACTGCTTTGCTAGAGAGGCAGAAGTGGAGGACACCTTGGCCACTTCTGTCCCTTGGGTCTGTCCTTTTACATGGCTCTGATAACCTAAGTTAATGCAAACAGAGGAGGATGTAGATAAGGGAGAAGACGGATTAGATGATGGAGACAAGGATGGCGAGCAGGGAGTAGGGCTCCTGGCAATCTCTGTATCTCCACTCGGGGAAGAGGAAGCAAGGGGCCTCCTTTTGAAGCCTGATGCTGGACTCAAGTCCATGGGCCAGGAAAAGTAGTGGTGCAAAAGTCAGACAGCGGGACCCTGCGGTTTGAAGCCCCAACAAGGATACGTCACAGAAATGGAATCCAGGAATAAACCTAGAAGACAAACACATGCAGTGCATTTGTGAACACTTCAGGAGTGAGAGAATGACAATGCAGGGATATGAGCAAGCTAATTTGGATCAATTACAATTTGTAAGCAAACAAACAACAAGGGATTTGAGGTTGGAAAAATGCAACATTCTAATGGCGCATTTCCACTGAAGGGCCTCACACGGCTTAGTACAGTATAGTTAGGCCTTGGTAGGCCAGGCTCACTTTATGCTGCGTTTCCATTACAGTTTAGTAGCTGGGGCAGTAACTATAGTAACGCAGTGTATGCGGAGCCGTGACGTCATCTTCAATGAGAACCAACATCAGCCGTTAGCTGTTAGCACTCAGAGCTCACAGCTCACAGAAACTAGGCAGAAGTTAAACAAGTACAAAGGGTTTCCGCTAGGATTTTTTCTCACCGGTCAAATGTCCGGACAGAATTTATTTTACCGGTCATGTTTCAATAATAAGAATAAGAATTGTGTAGCAGAGTTTCCGTTAGCAGGTAATTACCGGACTAGGACCGGGCGGATATACTCATGTTTAAAACTCAGTTAATGGGAGTCATTTTTATATTGCTTCAGTTTATAATCGTAACAGATCGAAAAATTCAGATTCATTTCTCAATAAATGATTCCACAAACAACATAATTATTACATTCAAAGAAACTACTTGTAGTAGATGAAGTACATTATTCAAAAGTTTAAATTAACTTGAATAATAACATGGGAGGAACGGATCCTCTCTTTTCCTCTCCCTCTCTCCTGACAGCCAGTTTCTCATGCAGCGCGCTAAACAGTGGGCGGGGCTTCAGGTGAATATGCAGCAGCTGATCTGATCTCTCTCTCTCTCTCGTCCGGTTACACTTCACTCGCGTTTATGTCCATATCGATCAGATCCAGCTCTCCTGATCGGCCTTTATAGAGAGCACAGATCAAACTATTAACCTCTTAAGCTCCACGGACCCGTGCCCGGGCCCGAAATCCCGTCATTTGCATGAAACTACTATGAATATTTTATATCCATATAACGGGGAAAAACTCAAACTGAAGTCCAAGAAAACTAAAGCCAGCTCCATCACATCCGCCTCCTCATCATCTCTGACAACTAAGCGCCGCCGTCGCCTAGCCAAGAGAGAAAGCTGGAGTTTTAAGGTTGACTGCTGGAGACGGAAGCCAAACCAAAGCCCTATCTGAAGGCTGGGGGGGGGTCTCTGTAGATCAGTCAGCCAGTGGGGAGGGTAGCAAGTCAGTCAGTCCACATACTAGCCAAGCTGGCCCTTTTTTTCCCAAAAAAACCACACAATGCTAACACTGACCCAATGAATTAGCCCCGAGCGAAACATGCTAACCTATTACCGCACAGAAAATCACTCCAAGCTCCCTTATTACTTATCCTAGCTCTGCACATCCAGCACATCGTTTATGATCATAAAGACACAGAATCTAACGGTGCCAGCCTCAACACTGAAAGATACAAACACAGATATCACAACACGTACCTTACGGAGCTTCTAGAGAGATCGTCTCACCGTAGCTGTCAATCTGATCATAAGAGTGTTCAATGGCATTAAAACGAGAAAAAACGCTGCTGCATCGGTTAATCCATAGGTTGAGAAAGTATGTGCAAAATCATTTTTTTCATTTATAGTCCATAATTACATATTTATGTAAAAATCGGAGACCAAAAGTTAGCTGCTAATGGTAGCCACCTGCTGCTGCTGTTCCCATCTATTCCCTGACGCGGCAGTCTAACACACACACACATGACCAAATAAGGACTATGTGGGACTTCCCCTCGATTCTATTGGCTCTGACGGCATCACATGCAGTGTTGAAAGTGTGCCGGTCCTACCCAGTCCTTAGTACCGGTAAGAGATTTTCAGGCGGTCCGGAGGACCAGGAAGAATTGACAGCTCCACCCGTGGAATTTATACTACGGAGGGAAGATATTTTCGTTTGGATTACTGGTCTGGGGGAGGCTCGCGAGTGTTTGTGTGTGTGTGTGTGTGTATACATGTGTGTGTGGTTGTGTAATTTTGCATTCGTGTGTATTGTGTTTGTTTCCCAGGGAAACACTCACGAGAAACACCGGCTGTTGTTATGCCTGCTGTGACGCCAAGTTACTCCGTTCTCCGCTTGTAATTATGCCGTTACAAGCTTTCAAAGTTGTATTTATCATCTGAATTTGCCGAAACAAGTTTAATATTCTGAAAGCCAAGCCTTTGTTTAATTGAAATCAGATGAAAACAAACTTTAACGGACCCTGCCGTGTTATCTATGATTACTATACACCTTACATTCATAATTTCAGCCGGAGGGAGGGGGAGCTGCGCTGCGGAGTGGCGAGGGAGAGCTGTCTTCTTCCCTTTACAAGCTTCAAAAATGTATTTATCGTGTGATTTTGGAAATAAAAGTTTCATATTCTGAAAGCCAATACTTTGTTTATTTAAAATCAAACAAAACACCCGAACCCCGAAAAAATAGTTTTTTACGCAAATCCACATTTATTTTGAAATGAGCCGTTGCGACTTCCGACTGATTTCGATAGAGCGGGTCACATATTTGCTTTTTCCCACTTGATCAGAACAGCGGGAGGAGAAAAGAATAGAGTGACTGAATGACAGCTAGAAAATTAGGCTACGTGGTAATTAAAGCAAAAATGCAAACGACGATTCTTCAGATGTTTAAGAGAAAGGAGAGAGATGAAGAAACTCAGAATGTGCTTAAAATTAGAAAAACAACGCCCACAGATGATACAGGTGATGATGCTCATTTAGCCCAGAGAATGGACATGAACCTGGCCATGATGAATATAATAAATAGGGATTAGGGCTGCACGGTTTTGAAAAAAACTGACATTGCGATTTTTTTCCCCCTGCGGTATATATTGCGGTTTTATCGCGGGCCGTAGTTTGGCCACCTCCAGGCCCGGTTCTACGGGGGTGCATAAGGGTGCATTGCACCCCCAGTTGAATGTTATGCACCCTCACTTGAAAAAGAGATGGGAGTGAAAAATATGACATATACAATAACAATAATAATAATAGTAGTAGTAATATGAAGAAGAAGAAGAATATAGTTGAAAATAAAATAAGGAGGAGAACAATATGAACCAATGAAGGTCGGGGTAGCATTATAGTACCTGCAAGAAATTCAAACCACTTTCACCCCTGGTCACATGTCAAAATCGAGCAAGGGGGGCCAGAGATAGGTAAAATCCACCCAAATGACCCCAAAAGAGTTTTTTTTTCTCTAAATGTCTCTAAAAAGGTCAAATATCACTTGTTTTGCATCAATCTTGATACAGGGTACTTATTATATGTTGTACTTTGGATTCCTAAAGCTTTTAGTCTACTTTACCATCATCCAAGGTTAGTTTTCACTATAAGTACAAAATATTTTTTGGACGGACACTATAATTTACAGTTTTTTACCATGTTCAATCTGAATTTTCTTTAAAATAAAAAAACATCTATATTGATTCTGACTTTTCTACATCCAACTCACAGGTTTATCATTACTTTGAGAGAAAAGATTATTAATTTAACCCTTTTAGAAGGGAAGATATGGTCATTTGTTCTGGGAATGTCATCTTCGAGCCTGAAACCTGAAAAACAGGCTTGGGGTCTAACAGGTTAAGAGTGAATACCGGCCGATAATGATCGGTGGCCAATCGATCGGAGCATCAGACATTTTGACCGGCAGGTTTTGAATTTACCGGTTTTTATTACATTTTACCAGCTAAAACGGAAACCCTGGTACAAACCACAGACTGTCTGTGTCATGGCGAATACAGTCGCTGGTTTATTTATGTCTGTATAGGCCGTTGTTGTGAGTGTGGACGGTCGGAGCATATACTTCGTTAGCTTAGCCGATCTCCATTTAGAAAACACGCATTTTAAAAAGGTTTTCCGCCTGCCGTCTGTCTGCAGACTTGTCAAAGCATTAATTCATGGTTTTTACTAACCGGTATCAGTATGTTGTTACTTCGGCATCATTTTGAAACGTGTATCACAATTAAATCACGGTCAAATATCTTCATTTTGTTGTAGTTGTAGCCCCCTTGCCAGCGATTCTCTCTCTAGTTTAGCATATTCAGCCCGGTTGTTGGCCCGGAAAGAACCTGGATTTTGGAGGGCCAGAAAAACTGTGAAACAGTACTCGTTAGCCGGAACTACCCCTAGTGGAAACGCTACAAAAAACGGGCCATGTTTGGCACGGCACGTTTAAACGCGCTGCAGTGGAAATTCGCCATAAGTAAACCTTCTCAGACATGAAATCTTTTTTAACTTGTTTCCTTCTTCCAGACACAAATGATTATATTCTCTGGTTTAAGAAGTCATTGAATATGTATTATCTTTGGTGAACACCTCAGATTTATATTTTCCTACAGATAAAATAGTTGCTACATTGCTGCACTGTATTAGTTGAGATTCAACAAGAAAACAGTTTTGCTTTGTCGTAGTTAGTATGTATGTATTTTCAAGAATGTTCGCATTTACTAATCTGGCACTCGCTATAAAAATTATATAAACCACCTTAAGGCCGAATATCCAAATAAATTCGTACCTATAAGGGAACCCTCATTTGTAAAGGTTAATACCAAGGTTGTGGTTAAAAAAGTTGTGATTTATAATAATCTTAATCTCCCAGGAAGGTTCCTAACGGAGCAAAAGGGCCTTAAAGTACCAAAGTGGCAGACATGATAAGAGCTATTCAGATTCTTTAGATCAGGGGTGGGGAACCTTTTTCCTCTCAAGGGCCATTTCAATTTTTTCAACATCCTCCGAGGGCCGTACAAATCATTGACCTCTGCTTAAAAATACTAAAATCACAGCCCATTCATTTGGCCTTTCTTTCATGCTGTGCAAAGAAAAAGCAACCTCTCAATCCAGATATTTTACCATGACTCGCGCATGCATGCACGTGCACGGTGTGGCATGACCACCACAACAGAAAGATATGTGCAAATGTATTTAATTTCCTATCCATGTGAACATGATTTAAGTGGGGGGGGGGGACCTAACCTACTCTAGGGGGGTCCAGGGGCATGCTCCCCCGGGAAGAATTATTTTTTTGAATGTTGAAGTTAAAAGCATCAATCTGGTGCACTTTGAGAGCAACATTAAGAGATCTATGGATACATCTCTCAACACCCATATGAAACAGAACTGTAAGCAGATTTTCTTTTTGGATATTTTACAAATCACTCCGTATTCTTGTTTATTAATAACAACTTTTTTTTACTGTCATATAGTATTTTATACCCGTACACTTTATTCTCTTATTTTTTTATAACTATAATGATCATATAAAGATGTGCCTTTAACTCACTGGTTGTAGAAAAAGCTTCTTATATTCGTTAGCATAGTTAGCTAACCAGATGCTAATAACAACAAAGTTATTGACTGTATGATCAGTATGACAGATGAACAGATCGCCACTGGGCTTTCAACTAAAGACAAAGCCACCGAAAACTGCGGCATGTGTACGCCTCCTTATGGGTACTGCAATTTCTGAAGTGCCGGAGCGGCGTTCTGGTGCTCTGTCAGAACTGCACCCCTGTCAGACGAGACATATACCACGTGATGACACGTTAGGCTCGTGTTGTATTCAAGGACCCTGACCTTGGCCAGGAGAAAGAGGCACTCGCTTGTTCAATTGTTTATTTTGCGGTCTAGATTCATTTAATATTTTTCTTTTTTGCGTGTGTTTATAAATCAACCGGAGGTTCCCCACCCCTGCTTTAGATGATGCAGAAGGAGCTTCAATGCCATCCCACAATATCTTGCAGCCTCAACATTTAAAGTGATGGACCATGTGGCCTTTTATAACAACTGGCCGTGGTCAACAAACACATGCAAATGAGGGTGTTTATCAAGCATTTCCCGTCTTATGAAATAACTAGCTAAAGCACATTTTACGCATACTGTTGTAAAATGTCTAAATCGACATTTTAGGGGGATTACTGATTTGGGTGGTGTTCCTTAAGCTACGTTTTGTATTCAACATGTTTGAAAGTTGAACAAGTTGTGAATATTTTGCATAAAGTATTTTTTTATTAAAATAGTTACCTGCAATCATTAATTAGAATTCATCGTCATTGTGGACAGAAGAGTGAAGCAACCAAACATTTAATTACACTTTTATATCAATTCTCATGATGGTTAGAAAATTACATTCATTTTGGTAGTTTGAAAAGTATCAGGCCAGCCTTGAATTAGCAACTTATACCTGTTTTTCTATGTTTATCATGTTGGCAGAATCAGTCAAATTTGGGACAAAACATTAATGCAAACGTGCTCCAACCAGATTATACATGGTAGTAAACATAGACTGTGCTATAAAGGTAATAACCATAGCCTGTATATTTAAGCCACATGTGTCAAACTCAGGGGGCCAAATCAGGCCCTTGGTGGATTTAATTTCGGCCCGCAGGATAATTTCTAATTACTATTAGATCTGGTCCGCCGGTATATTGCACGCACACCTTCACTAAATCCTGAGGGTCTCCTCCGCTCAGAGACTGAGCCCAAACATTGATGAACTTGCACCCAAAATGAGATGCCAAGTATCTGGCTTGAACTAGCATCACAGAGCAGCACACTGAGTTTACATGGATGTTTCCTTCTGCACTTTCTTTCTCACGACAACAGGGCATGTTTGTTTTTTTCTTTGAGGGAAATTGTTTTTTTGAAGCTGTTGTTGGCCTGTGGAAAAATGTAATCATAAGAAATGACTGCAGATAGAGCCATAAGAAATTAATGCAACTGATTATTTAATGTTTAATGTTGTTTTTATAGGCAATAATTTAAGCTTTGTTAGTTCCAGGTGTAATATGTGCAATAAGTTAATTTCAATACGTTTTGAACCAGTCCGGCCCTCGACTAGTACCGTTTTTTGAAATTTTGATCCACTGTGTATTTGAGTTTGACACCCCTGATTTAAGATAATAACCTGTATGTATCGATTTTTCTAGTTTAGAAAATTACTTGTATTCCTGCTGTGTACCGTGTACTGCCCTGTGTAGCGTTCACTGCCTCCCTGCCCTAAGTATTTTCTAACTCTTTTATTGTAAAAGATTACACCTAACATGTTGTGTCCGGGTGAGCTAGTGTTTCATATTTGTAGTTGTCGCTTTGAACGCTGCATCGTTTGGATACAAACTCTATAAAGACGGAGGCATTCAGTTAGCTAGCTAGCTTCACCATTTCTCTTACAGTAGCTCATGCAGGCTTATGGTCGCGAGAGGGTCAGTGACAGTGTGCTGCTGGTTTACCTGTAGTCCTGTTATCTGTAGCAGGAGATTAACGGTGCCGTCTTGCATTACATCTGATGAACCGTGATAAGGGGCAAAAACAGCTTTTTTTGCCGTTTTAATAGCGCAAAAGCAATCCAGTTTCATCCATCGCCGCCATCTTCCTTCCCCACAAACCGGGGTTGCAGTCGAATAGTCAATTTAGCTTAGGAACCTTCCTAACGGAGTGAAATGACCCGGAAGTACCTCAGTAGCAGCCATGATAAGTGTCGTTCGAATTCTCTAGTCTAGATGATAGGAAAGGAGGTTTCAAACTTCCTTTATATAGCCTCCTTTAGTTTAGGAACCACTGGACCTCCCTTTACGAAAGGAGAGGAGAAAATGCTGCCCCACAATGCCTTGCAGCCGCAGCATTTGCCGTCGGCCGTCACACAACATTCGGCCGTTCACGGAAACAACCGAGAAATGATATCATGAAAGTTACGGTGCTTATTAAGCATTTTATAACGTATGTGGTAACTTGCCAAAGTGCCTTGTTTTGAACGTTCATCAGTATTATAATCAAAAATAGAAATATGAACGTTAGTTTTTACTGAAATTATCAAATAAAGTCAACATTTCAGTCTTTACTGAGCTGTGTGGGGTTTGTTCAACTTTTAAAAGATGTTTGAATGGTGATATACACAGTGATAGATGTTAAGGACTAACGTTTATCAATGTGCAGGTCTCCCTTGAAAAAGAGATATGATCTCAAGGGACAATCTGGATAAATAAAGGTTTGAAATTAAATGAAGATAGAACTGGGATTTTTGGTAATTAGTAGTCAATACAACTTTAAACTGTGGGTTTTCTCTGGAAGTTTTTCCTTGTACGATGTGAGGGTCTAAGGACAGAGGGTGTCGTATTGTCATACTGATATTCTGTACAAACTGTGAAGACCACTGAGACAAATGTAACATTTGTGATATTGGGCTATATAAATAAACATTGATTGAATAAATGTTTTGATTTGCAATATGGTCCCACATTACGGGTACATTTGCTCTCGAGTCTCGACAGCGTCAGGCCCTTTTGGCGTAATGCGCCACTGAGCAGCTTTCAAAGGCTTTCAAAGGAGCTTTCAAATTAGTCCCGCCTCCGATGCTTTATCACGTTCTCTCTTATTTATACATGGTGTAGATGTTTTTCGATTTAGGATTTAAAACAAATAATATTAGATTAATAATACATAAATGTAAAAATATACATTATGAACTGATATATACATTTGCACACTGAATGCATGAAATCAGTTTCAACTACAATCGTTTAATTATGATCTTATAGGTTTTGTAAAAAGGATTGCAAATCTTTGCCTCAACTTGGTTTCCATATGGTTTTTGCTGTCATTTAAACAAAGCTCTCTAGTTTTAAGAAATGTACAAAGGGCTTCACCTTACAATTAAATGACTACAGAAAGGTTGTTGCTAACCATTTATTTGAATTTAGCTAAATGTATATGTTTTACTAATGCAACATGTCTAATATTTTTAAGCTGATTACATTATGTCTTGTATGTAGGTTGGCTTTGCCATAATAACATACAAATGTAGTTACACGTTTCAAAATGGAATCAGGAAGGGAGGAATTTGTTTTTCAAGGTAATGTTCTTTTAATGACAGCAGTGCAAAGCAGTAACGTCTTCATAGTGATACATCATAACACAGTACAGTAGCTCAATGCACTTACATCATTACTTCTGCTGTGTATTTTTAAGATTCATTGACCTGAACTTGAATGTTTTATTTTGACTATAACCAGCGCTTCTCAGAGCATTAAACTGCTACCTCGTGCACAACTGTGGGAATTTATTTCTCCATGTCAGCATCTCATCAAAACAGTCAAAATAACGCAGTAACTTACTATCACCAAAACGGCAATGTAAAAAACCCTGTCCAATCAACTTCTAAACTGCTGTCTGTCACAATACAAATATTTATAATGGGTACACAAAATGAACATTAAGAGATAAGCATTCATTTTGTGTACATTCAGTACAAGGTCACCTCATTAGAATTCACCTAAAATAAGTCTCTGACCTTATCAGCAACTTGCATGAACACATACATTTAAAGCTGTTGTCGATTAAACACAAACACACAATAAATACAATCAGTGGTGGATGTAACAGTCAGTGTTATCTATCTAAAAGTTTCCCAGAGTTTTTGCATTGTTGTGTTTTATGCGATGATGTTCAATGTCACAAGCCTTCCCTTCCTGTCACATCATCAGCGCAACTATTGTTTCTGACCAATCAGTTGGCACACCTTGTGTTGCTCCTCACAGAGCCACATCGTTGTGATGATGCACTGAAAATAAGACAACCGCAAAACACTCCTCTCTCTCAGAAGAATCACTCCAACTGATGTTACATTCAACTATAAGAAACAAGTGCATTGCCCTATTTCAGCTAGCTTTGGTAGCTATAAGGTCCAAGAATCAGAGTCCCAGTTCCACTCGCTACTAATTATAAATTGATTTGAGCCAACTTTAATGTGCCCTACGACACCTGCTTTACAGATAAGCTCTTGGATGTTTTATATAAATAAGAAATGATATGATAATGCCTGCCTTATCCGTTACACTGAGTGCAGGTTACAGGTGGTACTGTTAGCATGAAACTGTAAAGTAGTTGATTTCTTCAATAGTAACCGTAAAAAACAGCATAGTCCAAATGATTAATATGAAGGAAATGTTGTACGTTCAAACTATATATTATGGAACTGGGACATCTGCATTTGAAAACAACTGGGATGTTTGAAGGCAGTCTTTGGCACTATATGATTTTGTATTTACAAGACAACATACTTTGTCGTCTTCTGACTTCAGTATTGCTTACCAAAACCAGCAGTGTTGGAGCAGGTCCAACTAAAACCCTTGTTCTCATTAACACCCTTGCTTTAATAGTCAAACACAGTTGTTCCAAAGTGTAGAACAACTCCTCACTGTATCTCCCTGTCCCTCTTTATTTCAGGACCTAATTGCAGGACGGCAGAGGAGCTGTGGTGGCTCAGAGGCGATTCTGGACAGAGTGAGGAGCCTCCTGCTTCACACCAGCCCGGCGTCCTTGGCCATTTTGTAGAACGCTCCTCTTTGAGCAATGAGATTGGAAGGGGTGTCAAACTCTGCCATCTCTCCCTTGTCCAACACCAGGACCCTAGAGGATCAGAACACTGATGAACTGTCACAGTACGAGGAGCAAAAGAACACTCACGTCACTCACTCACTCTACCTGGAGTAGTCCATGATGGTGTTGAGGCGATGAGCGATGGTGAGGACGGTGCTGTCGTCAAACTGTGAGCGGATGGTGGACTGGATCAGGGTGTCTGTCTCCATGTCCACAGCAGCTGTGGCCTCATCCAAAACCAGGATTTTGGTCTTCCTCAGCAGAGCTCGGGCCAAACACAGCAGCTGCCTCTGACCTACACTGGTGGGAAACACACATGCTTCCATAAGCCAACAGATACTTAGGATTTCTGACAGTCATTTATTAATGGCAGTTTTTTTTGTATGTATTGTGAACAGGACGCTGCGTAGATGTGGGCCTGCCTCACACAGGGGGACTGGCTGTCTACATGATGTGGCCTGCCGACATGGCCACTGTCAATGGGTCTCTGTGTGTCAATCAAGCTCGGCAGGGTGTCGGTATGTGTGGCGCGAGTGAGTGTACATGTTTTGTTGTTGTTAGCATCTGGTGCTAACTAGCTGCTCTAACGGCTATAAGAGGCTGTTTCAACAACAAGGTGGAGGAGAGCTCTCTGCTGTCAGACTGAGAGGCTGATAACTACAGCTCAGTGAGGTAAAGGACTATTTGAGTGTTTAGATAGTTCACTTTAGTCCAAGTTATCTCAGTGGGTCTCAAACGGTTTGGTCACCATTCATGTAAACACATATTTATTTGAAAGGGGAGAGATTAGTAAAATATGCATGAATACAAAAATAAAATGTTAGCTAGGTGAAATAAGATAAGATAAACTTACAAAACATGTTGAGAGCTAAAACTAGTCTTTCCAATAATCAATTGAAACAGAACGGATCTTAATGTTTGCATTCTTATACCATTTTGTACAATAATTATAATGAATAAGTTCAAACAAACTAAAACTTACAGCTGATTAATAACGGTATCTAACTTGAGTTTTTATTATATCAAAAACCTGTTGAAGTACTGTTATTTTTACTGTCCCCAAAAAGCGCGTCGGCAGCCTCCAGGAATGCTTCTTTCACAACTTCGCCGTCTTTGAAAGACTTCATGTGTTTCGCAAGAACGTGACTGACTCGATAAGATGCTATGGTAGCAGCCTTGCTCTTGTTGTTGGGCCTGGTGAAAATGGACTGCTGTGCATTTAGCTGTCCTTTCAGGTCCCTCACCTTTTGGAGCGTAGGGCAGAATTAGGAGGGAATTCCGTCTCGGAGCGTTTGTGCACTGTTTTGAAATGCCGCTCCTAAATTACCCTTCTTCGATAAAGCCACGCTCACATTGCAGATGAGACAGGTGGACTTTGAATTGGAATAGATACAAAAATAATCATCCTCCCACTCGGAGTGAATATTATATATTTTGGGCTTTTTTGCTTCTGCCATAATTGCGGTCTTGTGTGTGTGCGGACTGTCACTCCTGTTGCCACGGACAACGTCAACAAACTAGTGCCCACTGCCCACCAGCCACGCCCCGACACATGGGGTCACGCCGGCCAATCACAAAGCTTTGATGCATTCAAGTGCATTATTCTGGCACAGGAAGATTATGTTACAGGACATTAACGATAAAACAGAATATTGTTGTTCTATTTTTAGACACATCTCACGATCGACTGGGAATCTCCGGTCGATCGACCCGACTGGTTGGGCACCCCTGCCCTATTGGCTACGTTTGCAAACAAATACTTACTTCACTTTCACAAGCCAGATTCAAACAAATGCCTTGTTCTCTCTGCAGCTGAGCTGAGTTTTTGCTAGTTGGCATGGCTGCATATTAATCAGTTACCTGAGGTTCTCTCCTCCTTCACTACACTCATGGTTGAGTTTGTCTGGAAGGCCGGATACGAAGCTCTTGAGATGTGAATACTCCAGAGCTCTCCATACTTCCTCATCAGAGTAGCTGTCAAAAGGATCCAGGTTCATCCTCAGGGAGCCTGAAAACAGCACTGGGTCCTGTGAAGAGGGGGAGGGATTTAAGTCTCTGCACCATCCCATTTAGGAAAAGTGCATTTAGCCAGGCTGTCTTTTCATTTAACGCATCCCATCAATGGAATTCAATACCGCAACCAATAAGAGAGTCCTCATCCTACTACACATTCAAGCACAGTGTTAAAAAGTGGCTCATTGATAATCAACAGTGTCAGCACTGATGTGTGGGTGTAGGTGTTAGTATGAGTGCGTATTGTGAATGTTTTCTTTATTATCATGACTTGCTCCTTACCTATACTCAGTGATGTCGTCTATTGTAAAGATGTACATTTGTTGGTATAACAATGTCTTGGTATTTTAATTCTTGCTTTTAGGATGCCTATCACCATCTGGCAAAGGGACTATCTGTGAAAACTAGCCTTTTGGCTAATTCGAGTACTTTTACATGTTTTTAATATGTTCATTAATGTGTTTTAAATAAATCAATTCAACCAACTCTTTTGTTATCTAGATTTCTCAGATGAGGGAGGCCACAAGTCTCGCCCCTTTCCTTGGAAGGTTGCTATAAAGGCCTCAAAGCTACACTTCCCACAATGTGATTAAACAAATCATGTGTCAAAAGACAGACCTAAAAGGAAGTGTCCCCTTTGAATTAGGACAATGTATTTGTCTTTTGCTTGGAAAAACTATATTCAGTTTACTTTGGGCCAGCATTGATTTTCAAACCCTTGCAGAACATTCAAATTGAAATCCAAACCTCTTGTGTCCTCTCTGCACTGACCTGTGGTATGATGGTGATTCTGGAGCGAAGTACATGGAGGCCCAGCTGAGCAATGTCAACCCCATCAATAAAGATGTGGCCCTCCGCTGCCTCGATGATACGGAACAATCCCAGCATTAGGGAGGATTTCCCCGCTCCAGTGCGCCCTACAATCCCCACCTTGTAGAAAGACGTAACAGCAAAGGTTACTGGCCGGAGACACTGTTCACATGCATAACTCAACACAGAGAAAATGCAAATAAAAGTCTTATACTGTCCAACACTATCCGTCATATCACCCAAGTACAGTGACATTCTATCAAGCACGACCCCTGAATTCACCCACAATCAATATGAGCATTGTGAGTGGCCCCCTGCTGTCAGTGTAGTGATGTAAAGCACACCTTCTCTCCGCTGCTGATGTTGATGGTGATGTTGCGAATGGCGAGGTCCAGATCTTGGCGGTAACGCAGGCAGAGGCCCCTCATGTCAATGCAGCCCTCAGTGGGCCACCCCGGGGGGAGGCTGGAGGTCTCTTGTTCCCACTCTGCCTAGTGGTCAGAGGACAGAAATGTTAAATATGTAGGTATATATATATATATATACAGGGGTGCACATAACTGGTACGCATGCGCGGCACAAATCTGAATTGCGTAACCTCACTTGTGTCATTACGCGCCTTTGCGTACCTCAAAACAAAACACAGTCTACTACACGTGTTTTTTGTCAACACTCAATGGAGTAAACTACTAGACATGTAAAAAAAAAACAAAGACATTAAGTAGCTACGTTGCCGCTTCGCTCCCTGCAAAAGATCTATGGACTTTCTATGACTGACTGAACGGGAGCTGGGCGAGCCGCACAGGACGTAACCGACGGACCTGTGAAGCTTTACAGGAGGCAGAGGCTTAGATCACTGGACGACAGAGTTGTTCACCGTGTGCACAGACGGGGTTAACGTCGGTATGAACAACAGAATTGTGCCAAAACTCCGCCAACTGGCTGCAGTGGGAGACTCCTCTGTGCACATTCTGTGCCCCACGCACACACTGGAGAACTGCGCAGAATCAGCTGATCACAACGTTCACGCTCTGTGATCATTGGTCAAGCTGCTGCAGTTCTATTTACAACAAAGTGGAGTAAAACACAAAGTTGCAAACTTCCTCAGGGTGTTAATGGAAGAGTTTGAAATCAGACAGAGGTGGAAGAAGTACTCAGATCTTGTGGAGGAATACTCTGTTACAGTAAAAGTCCTGCATTCAAAATGTTACTCAAGTAAAAGTATTCTCATCAAAATATAGTGAAAGTAGCGACAGTAAAAGTAGTGTTTGTGCAGATTGGTCCATTCCAGAATAATATATATGATGTGTTTTATAATGATTGATCATGAAAGTGTTCTCAAAGCTGGTAAAGGTGCAGCTAGTTTGAAGGACTTTGTATACTGCAGGGTAGCTTGTGGATTTACTCCAGGTGGAACTAAAGTCTGATTTAACACTTGGTTATATTTCACATCATTCATCCACATCTGTGAAGTAACTAAAGGGATTACATACATGGAGTGGAGTAGAAGTACACCATTTACCTCTGAACTGTAGTGGAGTAGTCAAGTAAAGTACAAATATCTCTAAATTGTACTTAAGTACAGTACTTGAATAAGTGTACTTAGTAACTTCCCACATCTGAAAT
>CALSBZ010046539.1:40587-62142 GCA_943591055.1 Gobionotothen gibberifrons
TGTGTCTGTGCGTGTATAGAAACAAAATTGTAAATGAAGGTTGTATGGTACAGCATGTGTGTGTGTTGTGTGTGGCCTTGAGGTCATCATCATTAACTTAATTGTATCAAATCAAACAACTTGTATAATTTAGAAGTTTCCTCTCTCTTTAATCCTAAATTGTAGGTTCTATCTAGCACCAAGAAGAAGCAAGGAGATGTCAAGAAAATACCATGTTTGTACCTCCTTCTCTGTGTCCTTATACTCTTTCACTCTCTCCACAGCCACTATGTTGGTCTCCACGTCAGAGGACATCCTCACCAGCCAGGTTAGAGAGGCAGTCAGCTACACATACAACAGAGGAATGACAAATAGAGAGAAGAAACAAAAACATGCAGAATTAAAAAGTAACAACCAAAGGTTTTGTGTCTTTTTTAGAAATGCCACCGACTTTGGATAACCAATCATTTAATAGTTTTCTTCAACATTGGTTGTTAAATTGGTACTGGAATCCATGAAGAGAAAATACTTCATCTCAGGTAAAAGCAGTGTTGTAGTCAAGTCACCAATTCATGAGTCCAAGTGACTCTCGAGTCACCACTTTTCGAGTCCAAGTCCGAGTCACCCAAGAAGAGTCCAAGTCAAGTCCGAGTCACAAGTCTTCATGTATTAATCTTCGTGGATATATGTGTTGAAATGTAGCTGCTCCTCTACGTTGCTTTTATCCTGTCATGTTATACTAATCTGTCTATTGAACTGCTCTGAAGCAAGTTTGGCTACAATTCTTGTAATAGGTGCTATACAAATATAAAGCTTATTAATAATATTAATATTATTATTATTATTATAAATGACCTTTAATATGTCTAACTATATTTAAAACGTGTTACCTTTGAGAGATGTGATTATATTTGTATGCCAACTTTCAAATGTTCCTATGGTAAAGTTTTTAATTTTGATAGTAATAAGATCGGGACTCTTATTTTGAAGGAACTTTTACCGGAAGTTAATGGACAGCGGAGCAGTGTAAACACTTGACACACATAGATGACGAATACATAAATATATTACATTTACATATACTAAATAGTTACATTGGGTTTTTAGTACCTGGCTGATAAGGGCACAAGCTCTTACGTTGGTAATGATTATATACAAGCAAAGGTGTGCAATAAACAGATACCCTCAGTTGGAGAGTCTGACCATCATTCAGCCGGGGACGCTACAATATTATAGTGAATGTTTAAATTCTATCAATAAAGATTAAGCCCCAGAAAGCACATGGCTACTTAACATGCAAAATGACGTCATTCTGCATGTTAAGTAGCCATGTGCTTTCGTGTTATCGGCTGAATCTTTATTTATTGATTAGATCACGTTACTCTGATGATAGTGTTCAGCCTATATGTCTGAACTCGATCCTTAGAGTAATGTGTTACGGAGCCTTCTCTTCAATATTGCTTCCACATAACGAGCATTTTGCGCTGCTCTTTTCCAATGTGGAAGCAGAATGTGTGAAAGCATACAACAGGATGCGGGGTGTGTCTCTGGACATCTGTAGACTGGAACAGCGGGGCCCAGTACGTGAACTTGCCTCACAGGTGCACACGCCAGGACAGAGTACATCTGACTCGAGACAAAACTTGCTCGAATCCGAGTCCAAGTCGGAGCGACAATGTACAAGTCGAGTCCGAGAATTCACGAGTCAGTGTCAACGTGCGCGAGAATTCACAAGTTCGAGTCCGCGTCAATCATTGCGCGAGTCCGAGTCGAGTCATGAGTCCCGAAAATCGGCACTCGAGTCCGATTCCAGGACTTGAGTACTCCATCTCTGCGTAAAAGTCAAAAAGAGTGTTTACCTGGAGGGCATAAGAGATAGCCAACCCCATGATGCCTGGACTGAGGCTCTCTCTGGCCATGACAGCAAGCAAAGCAGAAAATGACACGATGCAGTTTCCTACAAACTCCAGGCGAACAGCCAGCCACCTTAACAGAAACAGACCCAACAAGGAAATAAGACCATGGTGCCAACTAAGGCACAGTGTATGCAATCAGTGGGAAGACTGTTTCCAGCAGGTAGTACATTCAGTAAGAATGAGTCCTTAATGTCCCCAACCTGTTGGCCACTATGCTGGGATAGTAAGCCTTCTGGTTATGGTCCACCCGCAGGTCACTCTCACAGATAAAGCGCTCCTGTTCACCAAAGGCTCTGATGACAGAGGTGCCCAGCAGAGTTTCATTGAAGTGGGTGAAGATGGGTGAACGACTGACCGACTCCAGACGCTTCAGCTGGCGAGATGATGCAACATAAAACCTCTGGACGGAGGAAGGACAGAGACACATTTAGTCAAATCAATAAACCAGACAGAAAAAAACATACCTCTTTTGCACAAAATGGATAAAAAGAAAGACAACTATTGTTATGTCATATGTCAACTTCCAACTAACCTGCACAAAAAAGTAGAGCAGGCCGAGAACAGGAATTATGATAGCTACCAGCGGTGTGGCGATCAGGATAATCACACAAGAACCCAACACGTTTAACATGGAGCCCATGAACATCTTAATAATGCTGGGGATCACTGAGTCAATGGTGTCCATCTCCTTGGCAAAGCGGTTCACCAGGTTACCGCTTGGGGTTCGCTCAAAGAAAGATATAGGTGAGCGCAGGACGTCATACAGCATGGAATTGTGTAGGCAGCGGGAGGCCAGGATGCCCCCAATGGATATGGAGATGGAGTATCCGAAAACTGCCACACCTACAAAAGAGTATTGAGCTTCATTGGGTGTGATGATTCCTACTGTATGTGCGGTTTGACTCTTAAATACACATCCCCTGCTGTCTTAAAACATCACATTTCATCTTTCTGTTTAAAAAAACATTTGATTGAAGTGAGGATGAAGTGCAAATGAAGTTAATCTAGAGAGAACGTCAGGGGTTGATCATTTTTCAATGTTTTCTCAGAATATCATAATCCTATATAACTATTATCTACCTACCAGTCCCAAACACACGATGTTGAGGAAAACATCATTTGTTAATGCTCTTCTCCGCTCTTTATGAAGGCCCACCAGATCAATATGAAGCGAATTAAGAAGGCATTTTCAGAGGTTTATAGATTTGATCCTAATGCAGCAAAAGTGATCGAATTATGTTGTTCTCAGTGTCGTGAAATTGCGAATAGCTTTGTAAGAGCCATTATGGCATATTATTGTTTATGGTCATTATTTTTGCTTTGTTTTGAATGCATCTTTGGGCACTGAGTGATTTGGGCACCTGGTGTAATTGTATATATTGGAGACAAGTGCTGGTGGGAGGAATGCACCAGTATGGCATATGTTTTTTTAGCAGGGAAAGCAAAAGGAGGCCTTAGGGGCTCAGGGAAAATAAAACTGTTGTACTTGATGATATTGGATGATAGAATAAAATGAACAGAAAGGACTTTTGCCTGGACTTGGATCATTTACCCCTGCGGCACCGTTATTTGGAGTTCATTTTCAGTTTGATTTCTTCTTGATTTTGGACGCTACAAGCTTATTCAAAAATCCACATGGATACTATTTGGCATTCAAGAGCAAACAAGCTACAGCTAGACATTGATCTGGCATTGGTTGCTTTGTCACATCTGTATTGTGCATCCGTTACCGCTCCTCACCCTGAGACAGGCCGAGAGCTCCGTACACCCCCAGTCTCATCTTTCTGTTGGGCTGAGTGCCGTTCACCACGGGGTCGTCGGTCCACAGGCTCAGCCAGTAGTTGGAGAAAAGGGAGAGCAGGTGATGGGTGAGGAACAGCATCAGACTTATGCAAGACAGAAGCACCCCAATGGCTTTCAGATAAGACCAGAACACAGACAGCTTTACCTGGGGAGGGAGAGGAGAGGATCAGGCTGTTACGGACCATCACATACCGCACAAATATATATATATATATGATGATTGTTACAGTGCCTTGCAAAGTATTCACCCCCCTTGGTGTTTTTTTTCCAACCTGTAAATTAAGTACAGAACATGCCTACCAGTTTGAAGAGGTAAAATAGTGCATAAATATTCCCCCGCTAAAGTCAGTACTTAGTAGAGTCACCTTTGGCAGCAAATACATCTGCACGTCTCGTGAGGGGTGTCTCTATAGGGTCGGCACATCAATCCAATGAGATTTAATGTCATTCTTCTATTAAAAACTGCTCCTTGAAGTTGAATGCGTTTCATGACGGCCAGCTCTGTGGAGTGTATGGCTTAAAGTGGTCCTGTGGACAGATACTCTGAGAGCTCCTCAGTATTCATGGTGCAGTTTGCTTGCTTGGTGGTGTCTCTCTTAGCGGTGTGGTAGACTGGCACCTTTCAGAACAGGTATATATATACAGATAATCCACACAACATCAGAATCAGAAACAGGTTTATTACCAGGTAGGTTACACGTACGAGGAATTTGTATGTGTCTGTTCTGCTGCATGTACTTTGCCCCTCCATGTGAGGTCGGCCCAGACCCTGTTTTTTTTTTTAAATCAACACTTAAAACTCGTTTTTTTTCTCTGGTTTTTGTTTAATATTATTCGAATATAGGAATAGTAGATATGATTACTTAAAATATAGTACCTTATATTTCACCTTGTAAATTACTTCTTTATCCATTTTTGGATCTCTGCAGGGTGTATTTTAAACCCTAAATCCCCCCTTGGGGCTGTCCCTCTCCCTCTGCCGATCTAAGGTCTGGTAGAGGGGGATGGGGTACAGAGTCGCTTAGACAGGCGGGGGAGTGCATCTGACGAAGAGATAGGTTGTTGTGCTCCCTATCTCTGTTTCTTATCCTACATTTTCACCCTGGACTAGAGGGAAAGCGTTCTTGGACGCCTTTTCAGCTCTGTTTCCTACTATATTCTACCTACCCCGTTTACTTTGAACTATTCTAGGAGAGTGTGTTTACATTGACTCGTTGGGCCTTTCCTCCTGTACTTTTTTGTTCCCCAGTACTTTCCTTTAATCTCAATCCAGGAGAGTTCATTTAGGCCTCTCCTACTGCCTATTCACTGTTGTCCCTCTTCACTAGTATCCCCTGTCCCCTTTTTCATAATTTTTTCCAACCCTATTCTAAGGGGAATCATTGTGGTGCCTTTTCATTACAGTTTCTGGCTTTGTATTTCTTCACCTCTTACTCGTTTAACATTTAGGAGAGTGCATGTACGCAGCCACGTTGTGCCTCTCTTTCTCTGTTTCTGGCTTTTTCTTTTCATACCCTTGTTTCTCATATAAGAGAAGAAAAACTATTCTAAATTCACTTGTACACTTGAGGGGTCAGAATTGATAGATTGCGTGGGGAGGTTCAGGAGATCTTTCTTGAGGGTTATCAAGAATAAAGTTTATCCAATGACCTTTTCCCACTCTGTCTGTGTCTGTGTATTCTCTTGTTCCGATTAACCCAGCCAAATTTATTTTCTTGTTTTTTCTTATCTATATCTACGCCGGGTTCCGGAGTCGAGGCTGATCGTCTTGCAGTAGTCCTGTGTCCTTGATCCTCTATCCTGAGCTCTGGATTAAGTCGTGGACTTGGGACTGTGGCTGAACCTGTCTCTGCGGTCCTGCCTGGGTCTTGTCATGCTGCTTCCCTGATGGCTTCCACAGGATTGTAGCTGACATGTGAGGTTTCTCCCATTTTTTCCCCTTTAAAACTGTGGGTTTTGCGCGGAAGTTTTTCCTTGTACGATGTGAGGGTCTAAGGACAGAGGGTGTAGTTTTTCTCATACTGATATTCTGAACAATCTGTGCTGTTGTATTTGCTGTAAAGTGTCCCTACTGTAGGCTATTTTTATTATATGTACAGCACTTTGGCTCGATCAAAAATCGTTTATAAATGTGCTATATAAATAAAACTTGATTTGATTTGATGTAGTGATAGCTGCTGATAGCTTATATTATCTTAACGTAAATCGGTCTTTTTAAATTCTTGATCACGGCAGCTACCTGACGTTGTAATCACACGTTACTACAGCTTAAGCACTCACAACTCTCCTTCTCTTAGCGACTGTAACTCCACAGTTGCTTACACTCCTTACGGGTCTGCTAACGGTAGCTAGTTTAGCTTGATAGCTAGCCATGGCTCTTTCCCCACCCTTGGGTGTTCTTTCCTGCTCTACCTGTCTCATGTGCCGTTACTTCTCTAACTCCTTTACTGGTACCGGTACATGGCGGGAATCATAGAAATAGAAGGCACGAGGTCCCCACCAACCCTTCACGTATCTAACAGATATTCCCCACTCAGCGAGACACCCGCTGAGAAGTCAACTCTGGTTATTGGTAGCTCTATTCTGAGATAAGTGAATTTAGAGACCGAAGCCTCCACAGTCACATGCATTCCGGGGGCCAGAGAGGGCGACGTTGAGACGCATCTTAAACTGCTGGCTAAGAATAAACGTAAATACAGTAGGATTGTTATTCACGTCTGTGGTAAAGATGTTTGATTACACCAATCAGAATGCACCAAAGTTAAAGTGGCGTCGGTGTGCAGATATGCTAAAACAATGTCGGACATCGTAATCTTCTCTGGTCCCCTCCCCAATCTGATCAATAACGACATGTCATAATTTCAGTGCTGGTTGTCTTGGTGGTGTCCAGCAAACGATGTGGGCTTCGTAAATAATTGGAGATGGCATTCACCCTACTTTGGAAGGTGCAGATCTAATTTCGGCCTATATTGTAGGACTTTTTGGACTTAATCCATGAGAAATTTGAGTTGAGACCAGGAGGCGGAGTTGCAGTCTTAAACGCTTCACTGCGTTTCTCCTGGGCAGTCATTCATAGGAATCCCGAACCAAATAAAATACCCAATATTAACGGTGTGTGTGTCTGCCCATGGACAACTTAAAGGTCTCCTGTTAAACTATTTTTAGGCATATATTATAAGTCTCAGATATACAGTCCCCTCCAAAACTATTGGAACAGTGTGGCCAATTGCTTTATTTTTGCGGTACACTGAAAACAATTAGGTTTTTTATGAGACAAAAGGTCAGTATTTCAGCTTTTCATTCCAGGTATTTACATCTAGATCTATTAAACAATTGAGAAGATTTTGTTTAAACCCACCCATTTTTTAAGTAAGCAAAAGTATTGGAAGATGTTACTGACAGGTGATTTTTGTTGGCCAGGTGTGTCCTGCTACATTGATTGTTCAAACAATAAATAGCACTGCATGTCTACTCTCAGTTTTAGAGATGTCTATGGGAGAAAAGCAAGCAATTTTGAAACTGAGAGAAGATGGAAAATACATCAGAGCCGTTGCACTATTGGCCATAGCCAGTACAACCATTTATTGTGCCATCACCCACTCTCTGTGATAAGTTTCTTACATTTTTTATTGAAAAAGTATCTGCACTTAGGCTATCCCACACTAGTGCTACCCCAGATCCTGCTCCTTTTCTGTGCCCTGCTGTCCTCGACCACTTT
Organism: Gobionotothen gibberifrons; assembly: GCA_943591055.1. NCBI lineage: Eukaryota > Metazoa > Chordata > Actinopteri > Perciformes > Nototheniidae > Gobionotothen > Gobionotothen gibberifrons. The sequence goes on from CALSBZ010046539.1 coordinate 48,004, forward strand.
GAGCCTGTATCCCTCTCTTCTCTCTCGGATGTAGTCATGCACCTGCGGCCGACAAACTGCACCTCAGATAGCATTCCCTCACGCCTTCTCAGAGATGTTTTCGAATCAGTTGGAGCAAGTATTTTATTACTTATAAACACCTCTCTTAGCTCAGGATGTGTCCCAGCTGCCTTCAAACATGCCGTGGTGCAGCCACTACTTAAAAAGAAAAATCTCGACCTCTGCATTCTCGCAAATTTTAGGCCCATCTCCCAGCTACCCTTTATATCTAAAGCCCTGGAGCGAGTAAGTCTATGTCCAGCTGCAGTCGTTTTTAACCACGCATGACATCCACGAAAAGTTTCAGTCTGGCTTCAAACCCATGCATAGCACTGAAACAGCCCTTTTAAGAATTTTTAATGATCTGCTCCTAGCCGCCGACTCAGGTAGCCCAGCTGTCCTGGTGCTGTTAGACCTGACAGCTGCCTTCGACACAGCGGACCATAGCATCCTGTTGTCACGGCTTGAACAGTCCGCTGGCATCACAGGCTCTGCCCTTGCATGGTTCAGGTCCTACCTGACAGACCGCAGCTTCTCAGTGCAGCTAGGTGCCTTCTCCTCTGCTAAAGCCCCTCTTACCTGTGGGGTTCCCCAAGGCTCGATTCTGGGCCCCATCCTTTTTCTACTGTACATACTGCCCCTAGGTTCAATTCTCACTAAACACAATATTCCCTTTCACTGCTACACCGAAGATGTACAGATCAATCTGCCTCTCAAAGCAAATGTCAAACACTCTCTACATTAGTTGATGGACTGCTTGATAGAGATCAAATCCTGGCTGAGCCTAAATGTCCTTAACCTCAACGAGAGCAAGACCAATGTCATATTTTTTGGACCCCAACCTCCAGCCTCTCCGGTTGATATTCTGGGCCCCCTCAATAAAAACAACCTCCCCTCTGTCATGAACCTTGGAGTGACCTTCAATAGCGCTTTTAAATTCGACAAGCAGGTCAGCACCGTAGTCAAATCCTGCTTTTTTAAAATAAGACTATTGACTAAGACCAAGTCGTTTTTATCTTTTAAAGACTTAGAAAGGGTTACTAACGCCTTTGTTACCTCAAGACTGGATTATTGCAACGCCCTATACGTGGGTATGGACCTGGCTTCCAATTTGATTCCGAATTGATTTTAAAATCATTTTATTTGTTTTTAAAGCACTAAATGGGCTGGCTCCGGCTTATATAGCCGAACTCCTCCATCGCTACACCCCACCCCAGCTGCTGCTGGTAGTGCCCAAGACCAGGCTCAAAACCTGAGGGCACCGAACCAAGAAACATCACCAACAACCTCCAGAGGTCAGGAGCCAAGGTATCACAATCCACCGTTCGCAGAAGACTTTGGGAACAAAAGTACAGAGGCTACACCAGAAGATGCAAACTACTCATTAGCAATAAGAAAAGGAAGGCCAGATTTGAATTGACCAAAAAGTACAAAGAAGAGGCTCAAAAGTTCTGGGACACATTTTTATGGACAGATGAGACAAAGATAAACCTTTACCAAAGTGATGGAATGCCTAACGTGTGGAAAAATAAATGATCCGCTCATAATTGCAAACACAGAAGCTCATCTGTGAAACATGGTGGAGGTGATGTCATGGCTTGTTCTTGCATGGCTTCTTCTGTGACGGGCTCATTGATCTTCATTGATGATGTAACCCATGATGGCAGCAGCAATTACATACTAAGTATTATTCACTTTTCACACAATTTTAAGTCTGTTCCTATACTTTTGCTCACTTTAAAATGGGTGGGTTTAAACAAAAGGTGCTATCTTCTCAGTTGTTTAACAGGTAGATGTAAATACCTGGAATTAAAAGCTGAAATACTGACCTTTTATTTCATTCATCTTTTGATGTCAAACCTAATTATTTTCAGTGTACAGCAAAAATAAAGCAATTTGTCTTGCTGTTCCAATATTTTTGGAGGGGATTGTATAAAAAACATGTCTATGAAGTGTTTTTCTCAAAATACCAAACAGATCACCCTAAAAAAAAAAAGAAAAGAGCTCATGCAGGAGAATTCTACCCAGAAGCTAAATACTACTGTGATTAAACGCCATATTATGTTTCAAACCACATCAAGGATTATTTCTGAAACAGTATGGAGCTCAAACTCTTTCGCGGGTTTACCACAAGGTGAGTAACTTTTATATCCGGCTTCTTTACACATATTCTCTCCAGTACAGATTAGCTCTGAGTGTTAGCGATGCTTGCTAATGTAAACAACGACCATAGTACTTCCAAAACACGTCACACATTGTTTCTGATAGCGATGTTTCTGATAGGGCCGTGGGCGTAAAGCCAGCCCACATTTGAGTTATGTCGTCATGACCGCAGCAAATCTTGATCAGCTCCGTTGTTCCCCCGTTTTTAGAGATGCGGATAAGGAGGAATAGAGAGAGGGTTTTATTTTCTGACACTTTGTGAGTCTCCTGACACTGAAGAAGAAGAAGAATACAGGGAGAGCAAGGATCCATTTGAGGATGGGTAAGTGTAAATATAACTTATAGTGCACTTGCCATTTGTGGGAAGTACCGCGAAAATGAACAATAGGTTTATCAACCCTTGCCAAACTACGGGAGCAAGGGGCTGAATTTAACACCGTAAGAAGCCTCCTGCGCTCTGCTAATATGAAGTATGGACTGGTCTACCCAGCTAAATTCCTGATAACGTTTGACAAGGTTACCTACGCCTTTGCCAAGGCAGAAGAGGCAACAGACTTTTACCAAACACAAATCAAACCAACTCTGGAAGGCGGCCAGACCACCGGCAACAAGTCCGCTGAATAGTTACCAGGTATGATGATAGCTGCAACCCGCTCCTGTGTTCAACTGCTTCTCATTTCATTATAATTGAACTCTTACAAACCGGTGACTGATATTCAAGTTATAATGTGCTTTGATGATTATTAAGCGGATTATTGACTTATATTAATGGACTAATTGAACACAAGGGGGAGGGGGTGGTGTTTGGAAAAATAACCTCAGTTACATCGATGTTGTCACTTAATGCTTTGAATGTACTATTGTGCAACTTGTTACACTAAAGGGGATGTTGAGCATGCGTGCTTACTGCTCTACATGCCACAGCTCTGATAAATGGAGTGGAGTTGTAGGAGTCTAAAGAGGGAAATTATGATTTATCTGCTGATATTGCATAATTTGTTTGAGGAGAAGGGAGGAAAGTTGGGAATTAAGGGAATGGAGGAATGGGAATCTTGGCAATTCGCAATCAGGGTTTGCTAAATGACATTGTAAATGACATTAAAATATGCATAACTAAGTCCACAAAGTATATTTGGTTTGATACACATGACTAGATTAATTGTTCTCTCATTAAACATATGCGGTCTTAACTCCAATCTAAAGATTACAAAATGTCTTGATGTCTTGGGTCAAAAAAATGCTGATATTGCATTTCTTCAAGAAACCCACACATTAGCTGAAGATATTCATAAAGTTGGGAATAATGTTTATAAAGTTGTGGTTTATTCATCTTCAAACAGTAAAACTAAAGGAGTAACCATTTTAATTCGCAATCATTTAAAATTACATATTGTTAACAAAGGTCAAGATCAAGATGGAAGAATTGCTTATCTTCAAGGAGTCATTTGCAATAGAAAGATAGCTTTGATCGCATGCTATGCACCTAACTCATATGAACCTACGTTCTTTGAATCACTTTCAAAAGTAATTTCCGAAATGACCAATTCTGACATTATTATTGGTGGTGATATGAATGCTGTAATTAATCCATTGTTAGATAGATCAAGGAAGATTACTTTCTTTTCTAAGAGGCATCTTACATTTTCAAGGATCGACTATATTTTAATCTCCTCTAAATTTATAGATTTAGTTCAAAATACTGAAATATCTGTCAATATCAGACCATCACTTTTTTCTCTCCAAGGAGAACAATCGAGCTGCAAGATGGAGATTCAATGTAACATTATTACAAGATTCACAATACTGTCAACAGCTTAAAATCGGCTTAAGAGAGTTTATGTTGTTTAATTATAATTCAGTTAAAGATGTTAGGCGTCTATGGAATGCTGTAAAAGGTTATGTTCGAGGCAACGCCATGGCGTACTCCTCAAACCGAAATAGGGAAGAGCTTAAGACAATCGTGGATCTAGAATGTACATTATCATCACTGATTAGAGAACTACAGGAACATTATAATTCCGATAAAGAAATAGCAGTATGCAAAGTTAAATCCAAACTCAATGTGCTACTTACCAAGAGAGCCAAATTTCTGATTCATAAAAATATGTCATGTGTATTATTGCTACACAAACATTATATTGCAGTTTTAGTGTCGCCAACTCCGTTTCTAATACGCAAAAAGACTGCAAAATGCGTCTATGATTATTTTTAGTATTTTCGATCTTTCCAGTCCAGACGAGAGATCTCTCTCCCCCGTCTGTGTGCGAGGGGGCGGGGCAGTTTACACACACGCAGCGGCTACATGCATGCAACACACACACACGGAGGAGATGGCAGAGAGAACGTGCTCCGAGGTGTGGTTAAACTTTACCCGTCTCAACGGTTACGAGCATTTGGTAACAATGCTCGTTGCCTAAAGTGCAATAAGAGTTTAGCATGTAAGGGCGGTAACACGAGCAATTTGTCTAAACATTTATCAAAAGTGCACCACATTCAGACGGAGGAATGCACCGGGTTCGACTGTCTTTCTAGCAGCTCTGTAGCCCCGTCCACGAGTCCACGTCAGGTATTATGTATGCTAGCAGCAACACACGGAGTTAACTACATTATACAAACATGGGTTAATGATTAGAGGTAACTGAGTTATTTAGTTTGTTAAAGTTTCAGCTATTCTGTTTACAGTTCTGTTATCACATTATTTAATACGATTTGTTAAAACGTTGTTGTTTCTTTTGATGTGAAATATTATGTATTTACTTTAAATAAAAAGCTAGTGTTGTTAGTTTTGTTCACAATTAGTTTACCTTATTTTTTTCTCCAAAAGAACCGATAAGAGTACCGTTAAAAGACCGGACCGGTAAGCGGTATCGATAAAAGTAGTAGTACCGTTACAACCTTTAACGCCCACATAAGGGGGGTAAAAACTTTTGCAAGGTACTGTAAGTCATTTTGTATTGAATTCCTAGATATGACTTTAAATATATTCAAGCCTTCTACAGATTACCATCTTAAACGTCCTTCTCATGCTAGAAAACATTTAGGTAGGTCACATATCTCTCCTGGTGTTGGATCCTTATCTCTACATAGAGTCACAAGACAAAGACGCAAAGAGCTGTCGCATTCAGACTGCCCCAGTGTTTTCCTGCCATGCAAGGCCAGGAATGCTAGGAATGTGTTGACTAGGATTTGAGAACCAATTGAGCTGACTCATCTTTAGATTGTTAGGATAAACATCAAGAGAGAATGGCTGTGCTTCAGAATTGATGGTGGAACAATGTGACTGCACCTCTGTATTCACTTGTATTGTTCATACTCTCAACTCCTTGTACAAGATCCAATAAACATCCAGTCAACACGTCAGTCTCTTATTGCTAAACTCATTCAGATTTTCCATCACCATGATGAATGCTTTTCTCTGATGGGGTTTCAAAAGCCTCCACCTACCTGTCCGGTGCTGGCCTTGTCTGCCTCTGTCAGTTTGCCCAGCTCGGGGTGTTTGGCTTCCTTGCTTAGCTCCTGGTTACCCGTCTGAGACAGTTTGGACACACTGTCGACACTTTGACTACTACCAAAACACGAAGCAACATGTTAAAACATAGACCTTAAATAAGGCGAGCAGTTAGTATATATAATGCTGAAATAAACGTTAAGTGTAAGTCTAATGATAGTGAGCCTTGTGCTCGATCTACATAACAAATATTTTTCGTACTTTTCTGGTATTAAAATAATAATGCTAATGATGACATCTCAATAACTTTCAGGTCCTCTTAAACAGGAGGTTATCGTCAGGCCGAATCAAGTCACTTACAAAAAATAAGAGAAGGATAAGAATACCAAAACATTTCTTACGTGAAGCCCATTCTTTACAATTCTATATTCTGAATAGAAAATGTATTTCTTGCACTAAAAGGCATTGTAGGTGTGTATCCAAAGCCTGATAAATACTGTATGGTTTGTCTATGGTGTAGAGCTCCATTGTTGTTAAGTTGTACTCACCCTAGAAGAGCAGTAACAATGCCATTCTCTGCTCCTTTGGTTCCACTATTTGCCACAGGTTCTTAATGAAGGCAGGAAACAAAACAATGTAATGCAACTAAACCACAATATTTGGGAGGTTTACTTTAAAAACATAGGTAGTAGTTTACCTTTAAAAAAAACAAACACCATATGCTCTTTTTTAAGTTACTGCAGTATATGGATTAACAAGCGTATTTTAAACAAATCAGGTGTCCACCTACTACACTGACAAAAAGAAGAAAAACAGCAAATACAAAGATACCAGGCCTACAGAATACCGTTTAAGTTTAATACATGAATTAAAATCATTAGCAGTATTTTTGTTTAGTTTAGCTGGTTTCCTCCTACTGTAATACAAATAAATAAGATATATAAGAAAAGAATGAAAGCAGCTATTCCATCCCCACCCAGTAAGACTCCTTTCACCGGGTGATGTGAGACTTGAAGTGTTGGGATGTGTGCTTTGCAATATATGTTTTTTTTTCAAATATATTGTAAGATTGTAATCCCCAACTGAAAGGGAACACAGTTACCATTTTCTTTATCCTGATTACGTAATCCCGTCACATGTAATCCATTACTCTTCAGGGCTGTGTGTATGCAGTATTTCTCACCATTGCTGTCAGTGTGTTCGACGGCAGCGTATGTTCGTAGAAACTCAGCAAAGGCTCCTTCTGTGGCCATGAGGTGCTGGTAGGAGCCCATCTCTGTGATCTGCCCCTCCACCAGGACCAGGATCAGGTCGGCCTGGGGCAGGTAGCTCAGTCCATGGGTCACCAGCACACGAGTCTGCACATATTTAACATGATTGTATTTTAAAAAATGTAACTTGTATACTTTTTTTTTTTTGGAAATCTATTGAAGTGAGCACAATTGCAATACATTTTAAAACCTTTAAAACCATTGTTTTACCATACACAAATATCAAAATATCTATCTGTGTAAGAAAACAACATACAAAGATGAAAAGAATAGATGTAGCGTCAGACACTTACAATGCTGTCCGGACGTCCCGTTATAGGCTGTTCAACACCTATCACACACTAATTCATGTCAAAACATGTAACAACTCACTCATGGCAGTTAGGTGGACTAATCCACGTGACCACCACCTCTCTCCAAGGGGTAAAAGCCTACCTACCTGTCAGTCACAATTGAGGAGTCCTTTAAGATGACTTAAATAATACCAACATAAAAGAAGTTGGAGGGGGACCAGAAATGACGAAAGTGTCATGTTATTTTTTCCTACCCCTGATAGGTATCATATACCAGGATCAATTATGATAGGGGTTGGGAACACCTGATGTCGAAAACATAGGACTATAACATAACATGTTAATGTCTTTAATATTTTTTATCTGGTTGTGGAGGATTACAGAAGAGCCTAACTTTGACTTTGGATGTTCAAGTCATTTATTCATTTCATCCTAACACTATAAGAATATGTGGTTTAACGTATTTAAACCTGTAATGTGTAATATAACAGTCAAAGAGACTGGACACAATGCGTTGTATCTGTATAGAATTACCATACATAAATTACTCCAGCCATAAATTACCAAGTTATACATAACCATATGTATTATTTATCACCAACCAAGTTAACCCCCCCACCTTATCACCAGTGGCGGCCGGTGGAATTTTGTTCTAGGTAGGGCTGTGCCACATGTAATCAATATCAGCAAACATCCCAGTATGACTTAATGCATAAGAGTTTTCAGTGTTAATTTACCAGTCTTACATTTGAATGCCTCCATAAACAATTGAAGCATTTGAGACTGAGGACTACGGATAAAAACGTAGAAAACGATGGCATTAGCAATACTTGCAACATATATGTATGTATATATATATATGATATATATATGATATATGTATGTATATATATATCATATATATATATATGATATATATATATGATATATATATATATATATATATGTGTGGAAATATATATACAGTGGGGCAACAAAGTATTTAGTCAGCCACCAATTGTGCAAGTTCTCCCACTTAAAAAGATGAGAGGCCTGTAATTTTCATCCTAGGTACACTTCAACTATGAGAGACAGAATGGGGGGAAAGAATCCAGGAAATCACATTGTAGGATTTTTAATGAATTCATTGGTAAATTCCTCGGTAAAATAAGTATTTGGTCACCTACAAACAAACAAGATTTCTGGCTCTCACAGACCTGTAACTTCTTCTTTAATAGCCTTCTCTGTCCTCCACTCGTTAACTGTATGAATGGCACCTGTTTGAACTCGTTATCAGTATAAAAGACACCTGTCCACAACCTCAAACAGTCACACTCCAAACTCCACTATGGCCAAGACCAAAGAGCTGTCAAAGGACACCAGAAACAAAATTGTAGACCTGCACCAGGCTGGGAAGACTGAATCTGCAATAGGTAAGCAGCTTGGTGTGAAGAAATCAACTGTGGGAGCAATTATTAGAAAATGGAATACATACAAGACCACTGATAATCTCCCTCGATCCGGGGCTCCACGCAAGATCTCACCCCGTGGGGTCAAAATGATCACAAGAACGGTGAGCAAAAATCCCAGAAGCACACGGGGGGACCTAGTCAATGACCTGCAGAGAGCTGGGACCAAAGTAACAAAGGCTACCATCAGTAACACACTACGCCGCCAGGGACTCAAATCCTGCAGTGCCAGACGTGTCCCCCTGCTTAAGCCAGTACATGTCCAGGCCCGTCTGAAGTTTGCTAGAGAGCATTTAGATGATCCAGAAGAGGATTGGGAGAATGTCATATGGTCAGATGAAACCAAAATAGAACTTTTTGGTAAAAACTCAACTCGACGTGTTTGGAGGAGAAAGAATGCTGAGTTGCATCCAAAGAACACCATACCTACTGTGAAACATGGGGGTGGAAACATCATGCTTTGGGGCTGTTTTTCTGCAAAGGGACCAGGACCACTGATCCGTGTAAAGGAAAGAATGAATGGCGCCATGTATCGTGAGATTTTGAGTGACAACCTCCTTCCATCAGCAAGGGCATTGAAGATGAAACGTGGCTGGGTCTTTCAGCATGACAATGATCCCAAACACACCGCCCGGGCAACGAAGGAGTGGCTTCGTAAGAAGCATTTCAAGGTCCTGGAGTGGCCTAGCCAGTCTCCAGATCTCAACCCCATAGAAAATCTTTGGAGGGAGTTGAAAGTCCGTGTTGCCCAGCGACAGCCCCAAAACATCACTGCTCTAGAGGAGATCTGCATAGAGGAATGGGCCAAAATACCAGCAACAGTGTGTGAAAACCTTGTGAAGACTTACAGAAAACCTTTGACCTCTGTCATTGCCAACAAAGGGTATATAACAAAGTATTGAGATGAACTTTTGTTATTGACCAAATACTTATTTTCCACCATACTTTGCAAATAAATTCTTTAAAAATCAGACAATGTGATTTTCTCATTTTGTCTCTCATAGTTGAGGTATACCTAGGATGAAAATTACAGGCCTCTCTCATCTTTTTAAGTGGGAGAACTTGCACAATTGGTGGCTGACTAAATACTTTTTTGCCCCACTGTATATATATTACAGAACTATGGTAACAGTAATACAAAAAGTTGAAGCCAACTCAAAACCCCCCCCAAAATATGCCTGTTTTTATCCACCTCCTCATTGTGTTTCCTCACCGCAATCCTGTGGGCGTCGTCCAGCTGCATAGTAGTTGCTTACTTGGGGCGATAAAATAATCGCCCCTCGTGTTAGTTTTGAGGACGCTGATTGGCTACATTTTATGACATATGTTCATATATTTAATCAGCAGTTGGCTAACCTGCTTGCCTCCTTGGGGCGATTTCTCCATCGCCCCAGAACTGAACTTCAGTCATACAGTGTATAGGAAAAGCATATATATATATATGTATATAGCACAAATTATTTTTAAAATCATATTTTACCCATATTTTACCTTACTGGGTGCATTCCATATTTTAAAGACATAAATATTGACAATTTATACAATTAATTATTATTATTAATAATCCCCACAATGCTTGGCGCACGGACCAATTTCCAAATCTTTGGCGGAAATCGCGCTCCATTTAAGGCGGGGCCTCGCATATGACGCACACCTGTTAGCCTGTCGCACAATTCTTTGTTTTCCGAGGCTAAGAAGGATTCTTGCCTCGCTTCTGAAGCAAGTGACTCGGAAGACATGTGCTACCAAGCAAGCGTCCTCGACATTGAGGAACACCCACAGAGTCAGCCCTTTTGGAACAGGGCTGAAACAGAGGCCTCAGGATTTTAACTGGATGCTTGAAGCCTACCCCTGTGTCCCTCTTGCCAGTCCTCGCTGGAATAGCTCCGGCCGGCCTCCGACGGCCTCCCAAAAGCATGACTGGCACATCCTGCATAACACAACAACGAGAGCAGCGCCCCTAAGTAGGCTCAAGTCCCGCCTCCCCTTCAACAAGGCAGCACAAGATATTCTCAATTCCACCTCTGAGGACCTCTCCAGAGATGCATGGTTGGCGGCTGCTTGGAGGCAGGAGTGGGAGTTAGCCGGGCCCTCCCGCATCCATCGCTACATCTGGGACCCAGGAGATGGCGCCATTGGAGGAGACGACCTACCACGCCGGCAATGGACCACACTAAACCGCCTACGAACTGGGGTCGGTCGCTTCAAAACATCAATGAAGAAGTGGGGCCTGGCAGACAGTTCTGCATGCGAGTGCGGTGACCCTGAACAGACTGCCGAACATATAATAACCACCTGCCCTTTATATAGACCACCCTCGGAAGCCAGCCTCTTCGACCTAGGACCAGAGATGCGGGCATGGCTACACGACACTGAGTTGGACATCTGACGTTACACGAAAGAAGAAGAAGAGGGGTTTATGGGATGTCACAATGATCTGTTTGGTGTTTCAGCCAAACACTTCAGAGAGATGTTCTGTATATATCTGAGACCTGGAATATATTGTTGAAGAAGAGTATAATAGGGGATCTTTAACACTAGAACCGCCAGAGGTCGCTGTATACCTAAAACCGCCAACGGGTCAAATTTACCCGCTATTGATTTTCAAGGTACAATGTTCTTTTATTTATCATGTAGAACAGTGAGTTTTGATCGCACAGGGATGAAACTTATACCAATAGAATATGTGGACTCTCAGCTTTTCATATGATATAGTTTGCGCTGATAGCATGAAGTATAAAATATCGCTACCAGTGCTGATTTAAACGCTTGGTGTTAGACTTGTGTTTTGTTTAGGTACAAATCTCTCTATCTATAACTATCTATCGATTTATCTATAACTATCTATCGCAGTGGTTCTCAACTGGTCAGGCCTCGGGAGTCGGGACCCACTTTTTACTTGGTCAATAAATCGCGACCCAACATTTTGAAGCACTCAAATCAATTCAACAAAAAATCGTGCTGTATTATACGCTTTTCAGCATACAATATTAATTAAAAGTGAAGTACAGTGCATATATCCCTTCACAGAACTAAAGTATGCTTTAAAAAAAGGTTTAATGAGGTTGAATCAAAGCTGAACTGTATAAAAAGGCACACATGCTGAAAACCCAACCCCAGAAGGGAGGTCTGGGGGGATTCTCCCCCAGGAAGATTTTTAGAAATACTAACAAACTACGCATTCTGGTACACTCTGAGAAGAAAATAAATAAATCTATTACTACCCGACATATTAATAATATTTTATGCCATTGTTTGTTTTTCACTTTGTTCTGACAGCTTGCTGCTCCTCACAGAGAGAAGAGCAAAGAGGAGAGAGTCTGTGTGAATTACTTTAAATTGTGGGTAAGGGTGGATAGCTCCGATTGTTCTGTGACCTGTCAGTCATCAAACTGGGGGTCATATTTCATTATGTGTTCATTTTCATCTGAAGTTGTACCCATAGATGTATAAAGAATAGTTCTACCGCAAAGTTATTCTCCGTGGGGACTTCCGGCAACAATCTTGATTCCGATTGGCCAGAACACTCGAAAAACCGTTTATGGTCTCCGGTACTTCCAGTCCAACGCACGCCTACTGCATGCACAACGTTAGAAAATCGGGCCTTCAAAGTAAAAGTTTGACTTTTTTCCCAAAAAAAAAGAAATTCCTATTTTATTTCTTGACTCACACATCCACTCGAAACGGGTCCACGACCCACTTTTGGGTCGCGACCCACCAGTTGAGAACCACTGATCTATCGGTCTATCAATCAATCAATCAATCAATCAATCAATCTCTCTATCTATATGGAACCGCAGTAGACAAAAGGCGTTGCTATAGCAACACGTCATGTTTACGCTGCATTTTCTAGGAGGTAAATATTACCCGCTTGGCGATTTCAGGAACATTTCTTTCAGGAAAGGTCAAGGACTGGGAGACTTTAATATTTTATTGAAAAAAAGTTACATACAATCAAAAAACAGCTGCGGGTAAAATTGACCCGTTGGCGCTTCTAGTGTTAAAAAAGGGAGAATTTTATGAAAAAAAAATTCTGTGGAACTTTGTGATCTAACTAAAAGGCACATGTCTTTACTTCCTGTAGTTTTAAAGTTAAATTGAAGTTAAACTTTCATTTGGTGGACCATTTACACTTTGTATTGGTTCATCTGACCATGTCTTACTTACTGCCTACAACACATATCAGTTTGAACCATTAGCAATGATCAGCAGGAACGCATTGTGCTCTAGCTTGGTGAATCTAAAGATCATACACACCTTGTCCTTCAGCAGTCCCCGTGGGCCGATGGCTTGATCAAAAATATGTTTTCCTACATGAGCGTCGACGGCAGACAGCGGGTCATCCAGCAGGTAGACAGCGCGGTCACAGTACAAGGCCCGGGCCAGGCTTACCCTCTGCTTCTGACCGCCAGACAGATTCACCCCCTGCACAGGAAACACACAGGGATAAAGCCAGAGATATACACAAAGAAAAAGCTCTTTATAATAAAAAGACATGTGCCTTGTGTGATGTTTATGTGCGTTTTTCAACCGAATAGTTAGCATTTGAGAAAGAAAATGTCTCTGAATTCTCTTTTAAAAGCGGCAAGATCATAGAGAGCATAATAATAATCAAAACAATAGAGAGAGAAGCATTCTGTCTCTGTGACTTTCCCAGCAACCAGATTCCATTCCCCTCTGCAGCCCTGAGTGGACGGCCAAAGGCACCAGCAAGCTATGGTATAGCTACATATTATAGATATGTACAGTGGAGGAAATAATTATTTGATCCCTTGCAGATTTTGTAAATTGGCCCACTTACAAAGAAAAGAACAGTCTATATACTTTTAATGGTAGGTTTATTTTAACAGTGAGAGTAAGAATATCAGAAAGAAAATTAAGAAATGGACAATATAAAATATACAAATTGATTTGCATTTAACTGTGGGAAATAAGTATTTGATCCCCTTGCATGTGTTAGTACTTGGTGGAGAAACCCTTGTTGGACACACAGAGGTCACACAGAGGTCAGACGCTTCTTGTAGCTGGTCTCCAGGTCTGTGCACATCTCAGGGAGGACTCCTCTCTGAAGATCCTCTCCAAATCCTGAAGGTTTTGAGGCTGATGCTTGGCCTCTCGAAGCTTCAGCTCCCTCCACAGATTTTCTATGGAATTGAGGTCCGGAGACTGGCTAGGCCCCTCCATCACCTAAATGTGCTTCTTCTTTAGCCACTCCTGTGTTGCCTTGGCCGTATGTTCAGGGTCATTGTCCTGCTGGAAGACCCCTCCATGACCCATTTTCAGTGGCCTGGCTGAGGGAAGGAGGCTATTGGCCAAGATGTTACGGTACATGGCCCCGGACATCCTGTCCTCGATGCTGGGAAGTCTTCCTGTCCCTTTAGCAGAGAAACACCCCCAAAGCAGAACGTTTCCACCTCCATGCTGACGGTGGGGATGGTGTTCTGGGGTTATAGTCAGTACTTCTCTTCCTCCAAACA
>CALSBZ010046539.1:69705-106012 GCA_943591055.1 Gobionotothen gibberifrons
TTTTCTGGGGTGCTCGTTGAAGATGACGTCACGGCTCCGCCTACACTCCGTTACTATAGTAACTGCCCCAGCAGTAATGTGAGCGCAGCATTAAAGTGAGCCAGGCCTAATAAGGCCAAACCAAACCAAGCCAAACCAAACCAAGCCTGCAGTGTGAAAGCGCCATTATAGGGGGTGGATTACCTGACGCTGACGTCAAGTCCACCTGCCAATCAGGATTGGCGTATGTGAGATTGATGCTTCTGTTTGCTCCGCGATGAGGCGCATCCCATAGTGAGACATCGAACGGAGTGTTATGAATGAGAACAGCTGTAGCCTCAACAGTATTAGAAGAGATAACCCAATGAAGAGCAACACTTTTAGAAAATAATTAAATGGAGGTAAACTAGACATTACATTTTTGTCAAAAGAGGAGAACTAGAATCAACATCAAATGCTGCATTAGGTATGAAGATTCTGTATTCATGTTATCATTTTAAATATAGACCCCCATATGAAAATACCCAAAAAGCTTTTCCCTCGGAACAGCAGGAAGATAGCTTTAAGTGCACACTGCTGCTGTAAGTGTATTTAGTGTGAGAGAGCCACCTTCACAGCCACAGCTCCTTCCAGTTTGTCCATCTCTCCAAGCAGGGCGGAAAGCAGTGAGGACTTCCCTGAACCCACGTGTCCCACCACGGCCACCAGAGAGCCGTCTGGGATACACACATTCAGCCTGCAGGCAGAGATCAACTCCATTCATTATCAGGTTAAATACTTCATAGGAGAAAAGACATGCTAATCCAACAAGTGCTGTTTGGAAATGTTCATAAACCATTCATCATTTTCTTTTGCTTCTTTGTGCGATATGTTGGATGGCAAACAACTGTAGAACACACCAGTTGCCTCTATTTCGTAAGGTAAAGAGGCCCTATTCTGCTTTCCTGTATTGTGTTCTCAGGAAAGTTTCGATTTAAGATGGACGTTAAACTAAAGAGTGAACCTAAGCCTGTATTTTAAACATGACATTTGTGTCGTTAAAAAAGTTCCCCATATGTGTGAATACAATGAACAAATATGTGGTAAGATGACGCATGCCTCTTAAGTGTTGGTGGCTCAGCTCTGGACCAGCTGAAAACTCCGTCCACTATGGAGATACTGTGTGGGGCTGCATGGAAGAGAGAAGAGGAGCATCAATATACTGGACATGACATCATCAGCAAGAGAGATGCAAACATGTGCAATACTGAGAGAAGAGGGAGGGCACACAGACAAAAGAAAACATTGAGAGAAAAGAAGAAGAAGAAGAAGAAGCAGAAGAAACTCACAGCCTGCTACTGATGTGTGCTCCACACTGTCCTCCTGCAGCTCCTCATGCGACAGAAACACTCTGAGCCGCTTCAAGGACACACTGGCCTGGAGATGGAGAAAAACAGACCAGGGGCCTGATGCGTCAAACTCTGTACCATTAAAACACTACCACCATTAAAGTGTGTGAGCGTGATGGACCAGGTGAATGGAGGCACACAAACCTGCACCATACTACTGATGACCATTGGAAGCATGTTGAGAGGAAACCGCAGGATGTTGAAGAGTGCCAGTGACACAAAGGCCTTCTGAGCATCGAGCACGTTATGTTCGTCAATCAGCACGTACACAGTGAAAGTGGACAGGGCAACCTGTGTTTATATTTGCAGAAAATGGTAAAAGGTTAAGTTATTTTCCATAGAAATACAAGATGAGGCCATGTCTAGCTGTTTCGATGTCTGACTCCGTGTTAGACTCACCAGGAAAGGTGCACAGATCCAGGTAAACGTGGACACGGCCCCAAGGTAAGCAGCCTTCTTCAGGACGCGCAGCTCACTCTCCCGGATTTCTGAAACCTTGTCTTTGAAAGCCAGCTCCCAGGCATACAGCTTCAGCACCTTGATGCCATTCAGCATCTCATTCATGAGCTTAATGCGACTGTCTTTACTTTTCATCTGAGCCACCTGTTCAACAAACACAACCTCAATGCTACAAACTGACACCAAGGATCCTGGAGGACCTCTCTGTGTGTTACATCACATTGGATATGTCTTCATGGTCACTGAACACATGACATAACATGACACATTTTTACTAAATGATTTGTGTGGCAGTGTGTTTGTGGAGAGTCCCACCTGGTAGGTTTTTGTCTTCATGGCGATGACAGCATTAACAGGAACCATCAGAACCATCACCGCCACTCCAGCTAGCACAGACGGACCCAGGTTCTGCACAGGAGCCGATAAAAAGAAACCTCATTAATGAAGCACTATTAGCACTAGTTTACATTAGAATAATGTTCAGTGGAAGCATTTCAGAAGGAGGCATTTTAATGCTCATGAGCCGTGCCAAAACTTTCTGCAGGCCTGCAGTTGCTTTCGTTTTGAATTAACTTGGCACATGTTCAAATTCATTATTTAAAAAAAGTGTTTTAAAATAATGAGTCTAGTGCATGATTGAGCTCAACTGCGCCACCTACAATAAATAAACTTGCAATGCATTGGTCCTACATGTATGCAATGTGGTAGGTTTATTTCATGTGGAAACGACAACAATGTATTTTTGCATGAGACCGTAAACCCAAAAGGAAGTCAGACATTTCTTGAACAGTTGAGTGCAGTACTTTAATGAACTCTTACAGATTGTATATAAATTAACTAAATTGTCAGTTCAAAATGAAGACACCTACATGCAAATATGGATTCATAGTCATAGCGCCAGATTCTACGGGTTTTGTACCTCTCTGACCACTTGCAGATTATGCAGATCAATCTGAAATGTGTTTTGGGATAAACCTTAAGAAGTGGATGATGCTTCAAAGTCAGGGTTGAGAGTTTTTGTTCAATCACTGGACTGTTGCACAGCAGCACATTTTAAAGGTCACCTATTATGCAAAATCCACTTTTTATACATCAGCATGTGTCCCCTCTTCTTCATGTCTCTTCTACATCAACATGTCTCCCCTCTTCTTCATGTCTCTTCTACATCAACATGTGTCCCCTCTTCTTCATGTCTCTTCTTGTACTTCATCTACTACAAGTAGTTTCTTTGAATGTAATAATTATGTTGTTTGTTGTTTGTGGAATCATATACGATTATAAACTGAAGCAATATAAAAATGACTCCCATTAACTGAGTTTTAAACATGAGTATATCCGCCCGGTCCTAGTCCGGTAATTACCTGCTAACGGAAACTCTGCTACACAATTCTTATTCTTATTATTATTGAAACATGACCGGTAAGTTTCAAACTTGTCCGATAAAATAAATTATATTCGGACATTTGACCGGCGAAAAAAAATCCTAGCAGAAACCCTGATCAACATGTCTTCTTCATGTCTCTTCTACATCAATATGTGTCCCCTCTTCTTCATGTCTCTTCTACATCAATATGTGTCCCCTCTTCTTCATGTCACTTCTACATCAACATGTGTCCCCTCTTCTTCATGTCTCTTCTACATCAACATGTGTCCCCTCTTCTTCATGTCTCTTCTACATCAATATGTGTCCCCTCTGTGGAAAGAGACTCTGAACGTTTCAGGAACAAAGATTCTCTCTCTTTTTGATCCATTTATATAAAAACCTGTCTGAAAATGAGCTGATCAGATTTTGGCCACTTTATGATGTCATAACGATGTTTTGTCTTGTGTAACCATTAGCCAATCAGCAACCAAGGTAACCCCCCCCCACCTTATCAGCTGAATCTCCTCCTAGAGCACCATTGTGTTCTTTGTAACCAAATATCTCTCAATGATCTGTTTGGTGTTTGGAGCCAAACACTTCAGAGATATGTTTTGTATAAATCTGAGACCTATAATATATTGATAAAAAACAGTATAATAGGGGACCTTTAAACACTGATCCTATCCTTTATCATACTGTTCTCAGCAGGTTAACCAGACCAAGACCTTCACTTTGACAGACTGCGAAGATTTCACGTTTTCGTGGAATGCCGTTCACTTGGTAACATCGTTTGACATGAAACAGGAAGGGTTGACTGAAAGGGCACAAAACGTGGCACACTCTCACAGTGCTAAACATAGTATAGTATCTGATGAATGTTATTGTGTTTGAGTATGGCAAAAAGCAGTCCTCGCTGTACTTTTCAACTAGATGTACGATATATAGCTGGCTGCATAAGAACACACCAAAGAAATATCCTGTCCATTATTTGTCTTAAGTGTTTATCTTGGCAGCCCAAAATGTGCATGTGAGACTTCTTCTGAATGGAGCTGATGTTATTTATGTGACTTGTACCTGTGTGTAGTCCTACCTGCCAGAGGAAGTAGAGGGCCAGAACCACCTGCAGAGGGGCGGACCATATCATGTTGATGTAAGTGATTAGGTCCATGAAGCGCTGAGCATCCACTGACATCAGGTTGACGATCTCTCCCACCGTGGAGCTGCGGCGCGCTGCACTGCTGATAACTAAAGCCTGAAAGCGCAGACACAGGGGCGAGTTAGAGCCCAAACCTGCACACACCTGAACAGGACAATTATACAGCCATTTATGAAATCTGATTTACATCAACACGGTTCCACAAACACAGCTCTCTGGTTGTGTAAAGGCTTTCTGACTGACTCCAAAATAAAAATGATGTTATTGTAAATAGTCATTCACTTGGAAGTTTGTACTCAAAATATTAAATTAAGTATTATATCAAGCAATAACCTATATTCTCTACCTCAGTCATATTTCCATAATTCAAAGTAACATTCCATTTCCTTGTACCTTCCTGTAGACGGCTCCGATGATAGCAGTGCGCAGACGCATGCCTGAGACAAAACACACGTGAAAGTACTTCTGGAGGATGATGGACTGCACACAGGTACACATGAAGAGCAGGGCGGTATAGAAGAAGCCCCGCCAGGCGGGGGCGCTGGAGTCGTTGACGAAGCGGATCAACAGCCTGCACGGGATCGAGGGAAGAAAGTCATCATTAGGTATACGTTTACATTAAGTACGCCGATTAAGCTAATAAATCGCACTTACAAATATCAAAGATGAAGAGAAATATTTTTAAATCTTCCACAATTGAGATGTAAGGTTGCCACGTTTAAGTACATCTTCATAAGTATACTTTTTCTAACGTCTAGCATCTGTGTCTTCTCTCTAATCGACTAGGGGAGTGGCAGAAGGCAGCTCTCCTTCCAATTAAAAATAATGAAACATTGAAAACTGAAAGAATATCGAAAATAGATAGCTTGGGGCATCTCCAGAACATAGTATGGCAGGTTCCTGTTTGCATTGAACGTAGGACGGCTTCAGGTCAGGCTTAAACCATGTTATCTTCCACCCCCCCCTGGGCACCATCATCGCCCAGGACCTCAAATGGGAGCAGAACATCTGCTCCCTCATCAAAAAAGCCCAGCAGAGGATGTTCTTCCTGAGGCAGCTGAAGAAATTCAACCTGCCAAAGACAATGATGGTGAACTTCTACACCTCCATCATGGAGTCCATCCTCACCTCCTCCATCATGGAGTCCATCTTCACCTCCTCCATCACCATCTGGTACGCTGCAGCCACAGCCAAGGATAAGGGCAGGCTGCAGCGAGTCATCCGCTCTGCAGAGAGGGTGATCGGCTGCAATCTGCCATCCCTCCACGACCTGCACGTCTCCAGGACCCTGAGGCGGGCAGGGAAGATAGTGGCCGACCCCTCCCACCCTGGACACAAACTGTTCTCATTCATAACACTCCGTTCGATGTCTCACTATGGGATGCGCCTCATCGCGGAGCAAACAGAAGCATCAATCTCACATACGCCAATCCTGATTGGCAGGTGGACTTGACGTCAGCGTCAGGGAATCCACCCTCTATAAGTAGCTTGCGCTACGTCGCATGCGTCATTCAAACACCTCTTCTCGCTTCAGAGCACATCTCTTTATCGGCAGCCGCGCAGCTTAACTGTCCACAGACGGAACCAAGCTATCCTAGCTAAAACTCAGTCGACGGGCGCTCGCGAGCTACCCTTAGATATTCTTCGAAGAGAAGATTGTAGGTACCAACACACCAGTTAGTGCCACATTCGACCTCACCCTTTTTCTTTTTTCTCCGGAAATCGAAAAGGTAAGGTTTTGACTTAAGCTAGAAGCACACCTGTTGCTAGCTTACCCTCCTTGCTACCGACACCACGCTAGCGAGGACGCTTTTTTCTTTCTTCTCCACCAGAGAAGAATAGGATTAAGTAAGAATATTAACACACCAGTTAATATTCTTCGGGAATAAATCCTACACCGTCGTCTTTTCTCCGGATTAACGGCAGGTTGGAGAGGATTTTTTCTTGGCTAACGCACCTGCTACGAGCGCGTCCTTCCTACGTCGCCATAATGGCAAACAAGATGGACACGTCTCTCGCTCACACCAGAGGAGCCAGGGAACCGGAGGCTCAGCTTTGCGGCTGTGGGTTAAAGATACAGACGCACACCAGGTCTGCTCTTCCTGCCTCTGGCTGCAACATGTCCATGCCCGAGGAGCCTCCGCCGACGGCTTGCTCGCCAAGCTAGCCTGTCGAGTCAGGACCCCCTCATGTCCCCTGATTTACCGGCTGGAAATCATGACATGAGGGCGTCCTCGACAGAGATGGAGCCCCGCACTGTGTCGGTCTGAGGCTCATCAGTGGTAGCCGCTGCAGAACCGGAGCCCTGCGCCGTGTCAGGATGGGACTCGGTAGCAGCGAGGGACGCGCGAGCGGAGCCCCAGGCTATACCAAGCTGGAGCTCCCGGCTGGACCTCACCATGGTCCAGCCCGCAGAAGACGTCCTAGAGTTGGATTATACGGAGGATGACAAGGACGCCTCGGCATTCCTCCTGTCCGAATCTGACGAGCAGGAAGACAACGTCTTCATGTCATCGGCTCAGGCTGCGACGCCGGGAGCGATGACTGCTCGCGGGGGCGATAGCACACCAGCTTCGCCCTGTCTAAGTATGGACCTGCAGGCCGTGTGTCAGCGTGCCACAGCCAGACTGGACATCCCATGGCCTGAAATGGCCAAGGAGACCTCCAGATCCCGTTACGAGGGCAAAGCAACGAGGACAAAGAGGCAACGAGGACAAAGAGGCAACTCCTACCAGTCTTTCCGGAGATGTTGGAAGAAGTGTCGGTCTTGTGGAGAGACCGGCCCTTCAGCAACAAGACCCTGATCCAGGGTGCCTCCTCCCAAGACTGCGACGGCATGCAGAGGCTCGGCCTACTCCGCATGCCGCCGATGGAACCGCTGGTGGCAGCTTACCTCCTCCCGAGGACGGTGTCTGCACCGAGCAGGAACCCCACGCTGACGGCGAAGGCGGACCGGTTCCAGTCAACCATGACTGAACGGTCCTACAAAGCTGCAGCATTGTCCGCCAGGGCATTGAACATTTCCTCGCTGCTAACCGCATACCAAGCGGAGCTGTGCTAGGAAATGTCAAGCAACCCTGGACCGGCAGTACTGGACGAGATAGCCGCGATCACAGACATCTGTCTCCGTGTTCAACGCTGCGCCGTCCAGGCCACGGGCAAGGCTATGGGAATTATGGTGGGGCAGGAAAGAGCGAGACTCCGGTTCACCAGACGGCCCTTCTTGCTATGGTGAAGCGAGAAGAGGTGCTTATTTTGAATGACGCATGCGACGTAGCGCAAGCTACTTATAGGGGGTGGATTCCCTGACGCTGACGTCAAGATCACCTGCCAATCAGGATTGGCGTATGTGAGATTGATGCTTCCGTTTGCTCCGCGATGAGGCGCATCCCATAGTGAGACATCTCACTTCATGTTACTCTGAGAACTGGGGTTCTCAGAGTATAGTTCACCCCCCTCCCCTCTGGCAGGAGGTCCATCAGGACCAAAACCTCTCGCCACCTGATCAGTTTCTTCCCCTCCTCTATCGGCCTCTTAAACAAGCCTCTTTAACGCACTTTAATGTTTTTATAGAGTATGATCTCATTAATACTTTAAGAGATTTATATATTTTACTCGTATTGAAGCACTTTAAACATTTAATAACTGATCTTCCTTGCTGATCTTGAACAGCTGCAGTGAGCAGAAGGCTGTGCATTTAGCTGACGCTTTTATCCAAAGCGACTTACAATAAGTATGTTCGACCAACAAAATACAAACTTGAAGAAAACAGAATCAACAGTACATCAGGTTTCATAGAGCTAAAACATTTCAAGTGCTACTCAACTGGCTTTATCCTTTATTAGTATATAAGTGCTCTGTTAGTAATTCTATCGCTCGAAGTGGAGTCGAAAGAGATGAGTTTTCAGTCTGCTCCGGAAGATGTGTAAGCTTTCTGCTGTCCTGATTTCAATGGGGAGCACATTCCACCATTTAGGAGCCAGGATAGCAAACCCACGTGTTTTTGCTGATGGGAACTTGGGTCCCCCTCGCAGCGCGGGTGCAGCGAGTTGTTTGGCCGATGCAGAGCGGAGTGCACGTGCTGGGGTGTACAGTTTAACCATGTCCTGGATGTAGGAAGGGCCAGATCCATTCACAGCATGGTACGCAAGTACCAGTGTCTTGAAGTGGATTCTAGCAGTTACCGGAAGCCAGTGAAGGGAGCGGAGGAGCGGCGTGGTGTGGGAACATTTAGGAAGGTTGTTCTGATGGAGATAACAGGAGAGTTGTTTAAAGACAGCGCGTTCAAGTGTTTTAGACAGGAACGGGAGGAGAGAGACAGGCCTGTAGTTTATAACATCAGACGGGTTGAGAGTGGGTTTCTTTAGCAGAGGGTTTACTCTTGCCTCCTTGAGACTGTTTGGAAAGTGACCAGAAGTTAGAGAAGTGTTGATGAAATGGGTGAGAAACGGTAGAATATCAGGAGCGATAGTCTGAAGGAGGTTTGAGGGGATAGGGTCCAGAGGACAGGTGGTAGGACGGGCAGACGTAATGAGGGTAAGAACCTCACTTGGAGAGAGAGGGGTAAAGGAGGTTAGTGTGTGGGTGAGAGGAGGGTCTGGTGACCCAGCGGTGAGTAACAGTGAGGTTAGAAGTAGTGCAGTTCCAATTGTATGGGATGGGTTACTGTGACGGCATGGAATTCAAAGGTGGAAGGAGTGAAGGTAGCTTGAAGAGGGATAAGCTCCATTTGGGAGAGAGCAGGAGACCAGTGCCACCTCCTCTGCCAGAGGGTCTGGGTGTGTGGGTGAAGGAATATGCTGTGGAGAGAGCTGCTGGGGTGGATGTGTTGGATGGAGTAATCCAGGGCCGTTTCTCAATCGCGAGGATTTTGGCTTCCAAGCCCATATTTCAAGGATGCTGCGTCCTCGAGTGCCGCCGAAGGACTGTTCCAATCTCCAGCATACTTGGAATTCCACCGAGGCCGCGTCCTTGGTTTGGGGGAAATTTCGAGGCTGCACATGGGTAGACTTCACGTCCTTAAAATCCCCACAATGCTTTGCGCACAGACCAATTTCAAAAACCCTTGCGGAGAATGGCTGAACCGACACAGCACACATTTAAATGTAAGTATGTAGTGGTGTAGAACATGTGTTGGTAAATATGTTACTTTGTTACATTTGTTATCACCAAAAATGTGTTCCGTGAAAGTAAAGCAAGTTCATAATTAGATAGACATCGTGAGGTCTTTATTTTCGGTACAGTTTATGTTGAAACCGTTAGAGAGAGTGGCACACTTGTTAGCCTGTTCCATTCTTCTTCGTTTTCCGAAGCCGTGGCTTGGAAGCATACTTGCTTAGTTTCTGAAGGAAGTGACTTGGAAGTACGCGACTACCAAGCCAGCATCCTCGCGATTGAGAAACACCCCTGGTCTCCATGAGAGCAAGGAAATCCAGAGACTGCAGGGAAGCGTAGCCAGAGATGAAGTCAGCTTTAGGAACAGCTGACTGGCAGTTCCACAGGCCACCTGCAACTAGCTGTTGGATCTCAGTGGAGCATGTGGGATAGACGAGAGCAGGCCGGTTATAGCGATTAGGCGATACACGGGGCCAGTGATAGTTGCGAGAAGACACATAAACAGGAATGGAGAAAATACACATGATTATAGCATGAGGAGCTAAAAAACTAAAGAAAATAAAATAAAACACCAGCGATACTTGGCTCAATCTGAGTAGGATTTGCCTCCTCTTTGCCTCCCTCGTGACTCCCGCAGGACTCCAATGTCTTTGTCAGTCTTCGTCTGACGCTCCAGGAAAGTTGAAATGGACACCTGATTGCTGATTTCTCACAGCTGTGGGGCCACGCCCCTTTCATTAGTTAATTCTCTGCAGCTGGTGGCCCTCAAAAGGAAATCTAGACTGCCTCCCTCCTGAGTTGTTATTGTATTTTCAGTGTCACAATGGTTTTACAACTACATTAAACCCTAAGTTATAAAGTTATGAGTTTAACCCTTAATACAGTTACACCTACTCAATAAAGCTCTTAGTATTCTACAAATGTTTAAATCAAAGTTTAACCCTAGCAGTCAATTAGTTCAGTTTTAAGGTTTCTATAAAATGGGTTGACCCAAGTTTCTGCCTGACAAATACTGTAGCGGTTTTGAGATTTAAAATCACAATTTCAATCAGATCAACTCCAGAGCTTTTATACAGAGTACACACACTGAAACAGAGAAGTCTAAAAACAGAATGTTACCCACACAATTCTAGAAGTCACCAGTTGTTATCCTGTCAAAATCGAGTTGCACACTGCGTTCACACCGGCGATGAATCGCTTCAGAGTTCACTACCAGCGTCACAATGCCGTCTCTTTGAAACGGACATTATGGGGAAATGTGAAATTGTGTAGAGAGATGACCCTTACCCTGGGATAAATGCAATCGTTTTTACTGAATGCATTTTTCACACACACATCACTCTAGAACTAGAGTTACAATACGTAACCCACCGTTCTTCTGCGGAGGTCCCTGAACGCACCGCGGCCACTCTCACGGGGGGCGGTTGCCTTCGTATTTACGCTGTGTTTCACATTCAACGGTGAAACGCATTAATCGGAGCTATTATACCAGGCAAGGTGTGTTTTCTGACAACAGCACACCGTTTTCTGACAACACCACTCATGTGTGCGCGCCCACCTGCTGTTTCCTTTACTGGAGTAACAGCGGGGCGGCGAGTGTGGGACAGTGTTCTGTCCTCTGAGGATGAGCAAGAAGCAGCATACGCCAAGCTGCGACTACTCCTCATCCATGTGACCAAGGAAATCGATCGTCCTACGTAAGCAACCTTCCCACGTCAATCCTACGCAAGGCTTTATAAATGAGGCCCCTGGTCTGTTGCGTCAAAAGCGGAGCTTGAAATTATTATTCATGCCGTCATATCACCCCGGCTGGATTATTGTAACTCCATTTTCGAGTGTATCAGCAGGTCATCTCTGACCCCTCCAAATGGTCCAGAATGCTGCTACAAGACTGTTGACCAGGTCCAGCAGGATGACACACATTACACCAATGTTAAGATCATTACATTGGCTCCCCATCTGTTTTAGAACTCACTTTAAGGCTCTTGTCATTACATATAGAGCCCTGCATGGAAATGCATCAGAGTATATATTAGGGCTGAACGATTAATCGATTTTAAATCGAAATCGCGATTTTAAATGATGCGATTATCAAATCGCAAAGCCTGCGATTTTTTTTTTTTACTTACTTTATTTTCTTCTTGTGTGTCAGTCATCCACACCAATCAGAAGTGCTGTGCTCCACATGTACCAGCCATTGTTAACCAATCAGAAGTGGCCCATGATAGAAGGTGATTGACAGATTGATCCAGTCACCTGCCAAGTATCTTTGAAAGTGCCTGCCCTTTTCCAAATGGCTTCCAATGGAGCTCTCCTCGATGGTTTGGTGAAGCATCTGAGTCAGGTTAGTGATGCTCCATCACATGTTTCTATTACAGGGTGAATCTTAAACTGAAGCTTGACTTTAAAGCAACCCAACGGAAGTCTCATGTAAGTTTAGTTCTTTCACTCGTAGCTCGGGCTGCGGGGGTGCTAGAGACGGGAGCACGTTGATACGACCTTCCTAGCCGGAGATATGGCCGCATTTTACAATAAACTTCCGTTGGGTCGCTTAAAAACAAATATCGCAATTCGAATCGCAATATCTGTCAGAAAAATCGCAATTAGATTTTTTCCCAAAATCGTGCAGCCCTAGTATTTATGTGACCTTTTCCATCCCTACATCACCAGTAGGTCCCTTAGGTCTTCCAACCAGTTCCTACTGGCTGTTCCACGGTCTCGTTTAAAAACTACATTCGGTCTGCAGTCTCTGCAGAAGCTTTTCAAAAACAACTGAAGACCCATCTTTGATGTGTGTTATGTTCTTTTGTTTGTTCCATTTGGGACTCTTCGTTGTCTGTGTTTTGTTTTTATGTTAACCTTACATTTTGGCACATGTATTTATTGTAATCTTATGTCTGTGGTCTTATTTTTTACTTTTCTTTTTTCTTGTGAAGCACTTTGGGAATTGTATTTCTGTGAAAGATGCTATACTAAATAAACGTGTTATTATTATTATTATTAAAAATGTACATGTACCCAGAGACATTCATTTGTTCTCTGTGTGAATCAGATGATGCTAAAAGAAAAGTACCCAATGTTAAAGATTCTATACGTTTAAGAAAAAACGAATGTTTCTCACCGGAGGATCTCAGGCCCAACGAACATGAGGACGTCTTGAATGATCTTATAAAGGCAGGAGATAAGGAAGTAGGGCCCAAAGGTCAGGCACAGTGCCCAGAACAGGGAGGGCTCCTTTGTTTTCTGGGGCCTCACAATCAAGATCTCAGACTCCTCCACAGCTCGGCCCTCTTTGACTTCAGTGTTTGTGACCCGCTTGGGTGAGTAAAAAGTTTTCTGCTCTGTCCTGAAAAGATCAAATGGAAAGAAACACAGATTTAATTTAATATTTAAAAAAAATGCTTTTTTGATGGAGAGTCAGATATGATTGGTGTAATTTGTGTATACATTATTTGTATATATATTTGTGTGATCAAGTCAATGGACTTGATGTAGCTGTGCAAGATGAGGTTTTAAAATAAATAAAAAGTGATCATGAGTTCTAGTTGTAGTAATGACAGGGTGGTTGGGATCAAAGTTACTTTACAAAACATCTAATCCATGGGCAACCATTACCCCTCGGGGGACCACAAATGTTATAAATTACAGTAACATGGATGCAACATGTCAACTTCTAGGATAAATTGGCTCTATGTGAAATGTTTATAAATTCATTGGTTACAAGGCATAAATAATCAAATTAACACTTCAATAATTAAATGATTAGACAATCCACAAATCAGACAAAAAGAATAAAGAAAAAGACAAAAACGAACAAAATGAAAATGTATTTAAACGTTTAAGATATCTTAGCACCTGGTCATTAGGAACGTTTTGTGTTCTCTAACTTACCTATTTTGCTATCTTTCAGAGATATGAACTTTGTTTCTGATTCTCGTGGTTATTTATTATTTACCAGATTCTTCTATTGTGAATTTATTAAGTTATTATCTTTTAACCAATTCCCTGTAATTTGTTTAATAATTGCTTTTTATTACAAGTAATAGTTAATAATCTTTTTTCCCCCCTATGAAAATGTTGAGTACCCCAAAGGTTTATGATAGACATGTATAGTAGGGTCCCCAGCACATAGAAACGGCTAACTTGCATATATTGGCCAATTAGCATAATTATCAGGAGTTGCGTTAATTAGCAAACATTAGCATTATAACCTAAGCAGACAATAGTTTTAAAAATGGCTTGGCCGATTTGGACAGTTTTTGGAGGTTATTGAGGACGCCGAGTCCATTCCTGACCAGAGAGTGTCCAGGGCTCGACATTATAAATGGCCCGCTGGCCCGGAAGCACTATTTAGACACCCCGGGCCAGCATAACGTACTTTCCACTTGCCCGCTCGGGCCACTAAAAATATTGCTTTAAAAAAATCAAATGGTCCTGTGGTATTGGTATTTTGACTAGCAATTTAGTTAAATTGTTTCGTTTATTAACGCTACAACATAGCGTTTCGTGAGGCGGTTGTCGTTGTTGGGTGAAAAGCAAACAGCTGTTTGGTGCAGAGCGCAGCGCGAGCAGGCTCCCGCTCACGGGAGCGCGCTCCTTCACTACAGACTGTCGCGCCACCTAACCATTCGCCAAAATGTTTTTAATACCAGCGATAACATTTTACCCTTAATGTCTACCCCTGGTGTCCATATTTGTACTCCCGATGGGCTGAATTTGATTAACTAAAGTTTTTCCCTAGCCCTCCATTTCCTTTCATTTTAAAGATGGAGAATTTCACCACAATACATCTTGGGGGTCCATCGGTTCGTTGGTTTCCTCTGAAGTGACCTTTGGGCTCTTTCTTTCCCCAGATTGAGCTCAGAGGATAAATGAACTTAAAAGTGGTAAAAAGAGGTACAAGTTATTTAAACTGATCATTAAACTTGAGCATGTCACCATTCTTAGCGTCTTCGGGCTACTGCATGAACCGATTTTTAAGTCTCTATAGATTTTCCAAATCTTACAATTTTCCCTTGTAAATACTGATTACTTTGCAGAATGAATGAAAGCTGTTACACTGTGACAGCATTGCGTTCCTTTGTATTGCTTATCCTAGGTTCATCTTCTTAGTCTGATGCCAAGTTTTTTGACCGTTTTATCCCGCGTCGTCACTTTCTGTTCCAGTTGCTCAAATACTATTTTTTGTGTGTGGCTTTTCTGACTAAATATCAGTGTTTAAAATCAGCTTTTAGTTTAGCAAACATTGTCTGTATCACAGCAAGAGTCAGTAAATACCTCACTCTTCTTCACGCTGCTGATGTTGTTTACCTTAATCTTACGGCTTCCTTTTAGTCTAGTTGCCAGTTTTTAGTGAACCTGGAAATGTTGAGTACACCAAAGTTTCATGTTGGAAATGCAAGTGTCCCCAGCGCATAGAAACTGCCAGATGCTAACTTGCTTATGCTGGGAGGGTTGCACAATTAGCATAAATTGCATTAATGACATTATAGCAGACAGTAGCACCAAATAATGAATGGCAGATTGATCGTTTTTGACTGTTTTTGGGGATATTGAGGATGCTGTCCAATCCAAATGATCCAGAGTCCCCTAAATCGTCATAATCAAAATCAGTCCACTGGGAGTACAAATATGTACATTTTCCGGTTAAAACTGCCATTTTTTTTAATCCTGAAAATGTCAGAAATTGACTCGGCATCCCCAATAACCCCCAAAATCACACAAAAATGGCCATTTTTAAACGATTGTCCCCATAGGCTATATTGGTAAATGCTAATTAACGCAATTTGATATTTCATATACAGGTTAGCATCCGGCAGGTTCTACAGTCACAACAGGACTCTATGAGCTGGCAACTAGAGTGTTGGGATTATTTGCACATATTTAGAAGATAACTTATTTAGAAAGATGCAGCTATTTTCCTATTTGTTTGAGAGTGTGTCTAATCCTCCATATCGTACCACTTCACCTTGTCAAAAGGAACCCATTTAATTCACAAAACATTGATGATAACTGTTACCCATAAATCCTTGTTCGATGAGCTAGCTAGCCTATGTAAATCACTGTGTGGCACCAACCCCAACGGTTAATGGAGGAGTATTGTAAGAATTATAAAAAGGTTTGTTTATGCATGGTACTTTTGGCATTTGTATATGAAAGTTAAATGTGTACATACAGTATGTTGTAGGGGCTCCCTGCTCCGTCTCCCTTACAGCTAAGGGATATTTGGCCTGAAAAGTGTTCTCACCAGCACCTGCAGTATGTACCAGAGGAGAGTCTATTCTCTCTGTTCCTATGTACAACACATCTGGTGGATATCTAGCAGGTGTAGTTTTACCAGGGAAAACATTTGGAGCATTTCTGTGTATTTTCTTGCTGTGACCCATCTATACTTTACTACTGACCTTTTAACCTTTTGGCACTCAGTGTTCCAACGGAGCACGAGCTGTGGAACAACTCTGTGGGAGCGGTCCTCCAAGTTCAAAGACCACAGGTCCTTCTCTTCCAGGGGGCGCCTGTAGCCCGTCACCATCAACCTGGTAGATACAATGGGGGGGAGGGGGCATTGTATTTCAGCGCAGTGATACAATGCAAAGGACTCAGTAGTGCAATATGAGAAACAAATAACACAGCAAGGTCATGCCTGGCAAAGTGATACCAAGAACTCAGAAGCTTACATGACCTGGGGCCTCATTTATAAAAGTGGCGTTCGCTCAAAAGATGGCGTACGCCAATTTCGAAGGAATGTTTCCGATTTATAAAAAGCAAACTTGAAGGGAGAATGTGCGGTCCTCCTGGACACTTTGACCCATGCGGCCGTTCGCACAAAAACAGGAGAGATTAGAAACTGCCACACCATTGGCAGAAGGATGAAAGCATAGACACATACAGAAATACAACCAATAGTGGAAATATTACCTCTTATGCATCATATATGAAGAGTTCATTGGAAAAAATGTATGAAAGCCAATCTTACAATGAAGAACCAAATGCCAAACAAATATAATTTGGAGAAATAAACACGGATAAGTTATTTCAAAAACCCCGTCAAATATGTTCTCCAATTATTACTGGCTACATTGCTTGCATGTTGTAAAATGTACGGTAACACTTTATATTAAGGTACACACATTAACCATCAACTAGTTGTTAATTAACATGCTTATTAGCAGTATATTGGCTCTTCATTAGTCATTATAAAACACTTATTAATGCCTTATTCTACATGACCATAACCTACAAGTAATAAGTCATTAGTTGAGACTTTTTCCTCAATAACCCTCTAATTGGTGCTTATTTGTTGCAAGTAAGGAAGTTGTTGTACATGAGTTTGGGTCTTAATATGCGCTGCTCAATATGAGCCTAATAAGGCAGTAGTACCACAAGAATAGTAATTCTCCCATAATAACACTTAACAAATATGATCTATTCTTATGTAACAAGACATGACACTATAAATGTTAATTCAGGGCTGCCAACCTTTGAGTTCAGCTTGGAGTGAGATTGTACGTTCATGTGTACAGTGTTACAAATGTATTGAACATGTAGGGTTTCCCATTAATGTACCGGGCGCTACAGTGGAATACGCACACACACAGTGTACCCGCGACTCTCACAATAAAGGCTCGATAATCAGCTTACATCATATACAGTAACATGGCATTATAATGACTAAAAAGCCAATATACTGCTAATATGCATGTTAATTAACAACTAGTTGATGGTTAATTTGTGTACCTTAATATAAAGTGTTACCAAATGTACGAATATAGACACAAGTGCATGCATTTATTTTACAAATGTGTTCATATTGTTAAGCATTTAAGAATGTTTTTGAACGGTCCTTTACAAATAAAGTTAATGATTATAATGCTGTTCAACAATACTTGATTCGTTGCTTGTTAAAACACAAGAAGTGGAGACTTCCGGTTTGGTGAGCGACGCGATGGCTGCTTAAAGATCGTGCTCCCGACATTCGGTGCTAAAAGTTACCAACTACAACCGAAAAACATAAAACATTTATTTTACAGTTTGGCTTAAGAGTGTTGGTCTTGAGAATGTCTAAAAAAAAAAAGAGTAAAAAAACGAATGCAGACTGAGTTATTTGACGGAGACGGAGCTAGCCTAGCTTCCTCTGCTAGCAGCGTGGTGGGGGACGACGTCACTCCAACGCACCTCGAGGAAGACCAAACTGGGAGAGCGGACATGAGCCTCATACTGAAAGAATTGAGAGAGTTCAGGAAAGACAACGGTCAGCAGCTGAAAGAGATTCGTAAAGAAATAAACCAGACTAACACTAGAATTGCCGAGGCAGAAGGGCGGATTGAGGCGACTGAAACTGAAACACAGCTACAGGTGGCGGAGGAGGCGGTGACGGAGCTGCTACAACTACAGGTGCATCTGGATGCTAAGCTAACGGACATGGAGGGTCGGTCCAGACGGGAAAACATCCGAATCCATGGCGTTAAAGAGGGGGCGGAGGATAATTCCTCGTTGATGGGGACTTTTGTGGAGGCTTTGCTGAGGGAGGGTTTGGACCTCCCGGCTACATTTGAACTACGACTTGAGAGAGCGCACCGCGCCCTGATGCCGAAGCCGCCCGGGGAAGTCTCGCCGAGGTCTATCGTAGTCAAACTGTCAAACTACTGGACGAAAGAAGAATTGCTGAGGCTGGCCTGGCAAAAGCGAGGATTTCAACATCTCGAAAGGAGGGTAAATCTGGATCATGACTACGCGCCTGATGTGTTAAGAAAGCGAAAGGCGTATGCAGAAGCGAAAACGGTCCTGAGGGAGAGGAAGATAAGATTTCAAAACTCCGTTCCCGGCCAGGTTAAGAGTCTTCTGGAGGGAATTGTCGTATACGGATCGGCGGAGGAAGCGACTGAGGATATGGCAAAGAGGGGGCTCCCGGTGTCGGTCATTAAGCACCCAGATTCACTTTTGGAACGGATCCAGCGAATTACCTGGCCCACCAGCAAGAGACCGGGGACCCTGGACAGAGCCGGCAGGAATGTTAACTACAAGGAGAAGCTAGGGGCCTTTAGGCACAAGGACTCAGCGTGAATGGAAGTGAACTGAAAGCTGCTGTTTGCCGATAAACGGGTGAGTTTTTATTTTCAGTAAAGGAAGCCGAAGAGCTGGCTCCCACAAGAGAGAGACTTAAGACTATAATCACGTTCTGCACACTAAAGAAGCATTGTACAGGCTATAACTAAGAATATTCTGTAAGGGTCGGGGTATTAATCTTCAGCCATGCAGCGGACAGATGGACAATAACATGGAAGTAGGATATGAAGGCCCCCTCACACCTGCCAGGTGGGGAGGCTTTACCTCAGAGCCCTATCACCATCAGGGCTTAAACAGGGTCACAGTTAATCAGGGTCACAGTTGGAAGTCTTATTTTATTTATTTTTTCGTATTATGTTCCTGTTTTTGCTGCTGTTCTTTGCAGTCTATGGGGTGTTACCTATGATACATCTTTCGTTACCTGTAAAAACTTGGGTTGGTATTTGTCACTGATATTGTCCTTATCAGACTCTGAATGCAAGCTGTTCAAATAGCCACATACAATGTGAATGGTCTTGTAAACCCTATCAAGAGAAGTAAGATATTAACCAAACTAAAAAGAGATAAAGTTGAGGTGGCCTTCTTGCAGGAAACGCATCTATCGGATACAGAGCATGCTAAATTAAGAAGACTTTAAACATCAGTACTCACTCATCATCATATGCGGCTGGCCACAGGAGGGGGGTGGCAATATTCATTTCCAACAGTATTAGTTTTGAACCCACGTTTGAAAAGAAGGGCACAGAGGGGGAGATATATATTAGTGAGAGGAAATCTAGGTGGTTCATTGATTTCTCTACTAAATGTTTATGCTCCTCCTAATTCAGATTGGACTTTTTTTAAACAGATATTTGACTTAACTATAGCAGAAACTCAGGAGGTCCTAATCTGTGGGGGGGGTCTAAACATAAGATTGAATCCTAAACTGGACTCTTCAAATGTGCATATTGGGCAGCCCAAGCCGATAAACAAGAACATCTATTTGGCAATGGAGGATATTGGTTTGGTAGATGTCTGGAGAGACATAAATCCTTCAAAGAGGGACTATACTTTTTTTTCTAATCCACATTTGGTTTATTCAAGGATTGATTATTTTCTAACCTTTGGTAGAGATCTACACAGGGTGGGGGGCTGCGACATGGGGATCATGGACCTTTCAGATCATTGCCCTATTTATTTCAAATGTAATCTGGAGCAGGATCAAAGAAACACGTTATGGAGATTAAATACATATTTACTGAATAATATGAAGGACAAAATGAAGAAGGATATCACTGAGTACTTGGAACAAAATGATAACAGTGAAGTTTCCCCTCCAGTACTGTGGGATGCATGTAAAGCTGTGCTTCGAGGGAAGATAATTGGATACAGTGCTCGCTTAAAAAGAGCCAAGCAAAAAGAGTTAGACAAGTCACAAGGAGAATTAAAACAACTGGAACAAAATCATAAAGACTCAAATGGTCAGATAAAAAGAGGACTGCTCAAAAAGACAAAGAATGAAATACATGAGATGTACAAAAAAAGTTAATTTTCACAAAACAGAAATACTATGAAGGAGGAGGAAAAGCCAGTAAATGATTAGCCTATAGGCTGAAAAAACAACAAGCCGAGAATTCAATTAATAAAATAAAAAATCCTATTACTAATTCCATACAGTATAAACTAAAAGAAATACAAAATTGATATTATCGAAAGCTATACTCCCAACCTTAAATTGATGGGGCGAAAATGGAGGATTTCTTTAAGGGGATACATCTGCCTCAACTGACTAGTGAGCAGGGAAGTGAGACGGTAGTTGAAATAACAGAGACAGAAATTAGCTCAGCTATAGCACATTTTAAATCAAATAAGGCCCCAGGCCCAGATGGGTTTCCTTCGGAATGGTACAAGGGGATGGAAGATTCATTGGTACCTATGTTGCAGTCTACCTTTAACTGGGTTCTTAAGGAGGACATTATACCCCCCTCCTGGAAGGAGGCAGTCATTTCACTTATTCCAAAAGAGGGAAAGGATAAACTGAATGCAGTCATTTTAGACCAATTAGCGTGTTGAACCAGGAGGATTATAAAATCTTTACCCATATACTAGCCAAACGAATAGAGGGATTATTACCACAAATGATTAGCCTTGATCAGACAGGGTTTGTACGAGAAAGACAAACCCAGGACAATATCAGAAGGACACTACATATAATTAACCATATAACTGAAAGTCATTTGGTATTAGTTGGGCTACATGCAGAAAAAGCATTTGATTGTGTAAATTGGACTTTCCTGTTTAGAGTTTTAAATACATTTAGATTAGTCACAGTACCTTTATAAAAACTATACAGGCTCTATATCAGGGGTCACCAACCTTTTATAGTGTGAGGGCTACTTTCAAAAAATAAAACAAGTCGTGAGCTACTTTTACTCCTCTTTTTTTTGTTTTTTGCAGTATATATATTTAGTACATTTTAACATTATGATATGCTGACCTTTAACCTTTGTGTGCTGTTTGGGTCTGTGGGACCCGTTTTCAGTGTTTACTAAAAGAACATGTATTCAATTTTATTATTTTAACCTGCTTTATTTGGGGGTGGACCTCACCTCCTCTAGGGGGCTCCTCACCTCCTCTAGGGGGGTCCGGGGGCTAGCTCCCCCGGGAAGATTTTTCTTTAAATGTTGAAGTTAAAAGAACACCATGTATTTGGTCAATTGTACAGCTGATGACTCACATCTGTTTGATTTTTCTTTAACTGGTGGATAGAGTTGCTGCGGGGGGTTGAGACACACAGGGTGCAATGCAGACAGCTGATTGACAGCTGGAACACAAACTAAAAAGGGAAGAGCAATTACATAATCTGAGAGTTATCCTGTGAGTCTGGCATTCCTGTCCCCATGACTCCACTCATGAGCTCCACATCAAACCTGCACAACGCTCAGGGGAGATTTTGGACCATCCTTCCTCACAGAACTGCTTCAGCTCAGCCATATTCTCAGGATGTCTGGTGTGAACGGATCTCTAGAGGTCATTCCAGAGTATTTTTCTTTGGATAAGGTCTAGGCTTGGACTGAACCACTCTAAAGGGCAGATTTTCTATGTACTCAGAGATTTTGTATTACATTTACTTCAATATTCTGCATCACTAAACCCCGGCTGAGCTTCAGCTGGCGGATAGGATATTGTGATACTGTAGGATATTTTAATAAACTTGGGAATTTCTTTTTCTTTTCAAACTGTCCTGGCCCCCATTTTTTTCTGCCACTCGTAGTGTTGAGTGTTCTTCCCCTTTAATTCAACATTAGTTTAATCAGACTACAAAACATTCTCCCAGTGATGTTAAAGTGCTCTTTGGCAAGCTTCAGGTGCACAGTGGTGTTATTCTGAGAGCCGCTGCTTCCTCTGTAGTGTCCTGCCATGGTCCCTAGGCTGTACACAGTTTTGCGTGTTATAATCTGATGAACTGAAATACTAACCAGATCCAATGATAACGACATGCCTTTAGCAGTTACTCTCGGGTTCTATTTCATCTAATTTAGTTGGAATGCTGACACAGCATTCCAACTATCTGTTATGCTATGCACGAAATTCTTTATTATTCCGCCGGGTTATTTTGCGCCTCTTCTTCTCCCACATTGAACATCGCAGAAACTCAGTTCAAACATCAAAACGTTCAGCTCGGTCGGGAATCGATGGCTATTACTTTTCTTATTCATAACTTTCATAATTCCAGAGATACATCCCATAATACATCACATTTTTAACATGGAAGTCAATGCAGAAACTCTTCAGACTTGAACAATCTTCATGCGACTTCAACTGCTAACTGCGACTTCATACTTTCACTCAGAAACCTCATTCCAACTTTAAAATGTTACACATATTTCTGACATTATTCCTGTTAAACAACTTTTAAATCTGATTCTTACTTTTAGAAATATTAAACGTTGTTCAGACCTTGGTAAAGAGGCCTTCTTCAGATTTTAACATTAGTGTGTATTGAGCAGCTCGTTAAGGTGTGTGATCTCAAAGCTAGAGTGGAGGACAGCTTGAAATTCGCCTTCATATTTTAAATAACCTGCCATAATTCCCAAACCCTACATTCCTGAGACATCATTTTTCATGACAAACATAGGAAAACATCTCGTAGCTTGAAAAATGAAAAATAATTAAACAAAATGCCTCTTGAGGGCATGAAGTGACAAAAACTTTCAACATGTCTCCATTAAAGCCAATAGTAAATTCAAGCTGATCTTTACTCACAGCATTAGCCGCACACCTTTAGTTAATCTGCCAAAAAGGCCACATTATTGACCCGAAAGTACACAAAAAGCACACTTCAGATGCTCAAGTTCCTTGACATGCTTCACGTTTTGAAATTTCACTGATATCCGTTACGGTTTTTCAACAAAACTTTCACATGTAAGAGGTTTATCTCTCATTCAGAACAATGCAAATGCAAATGCTCTCCTCTCACTGATCAGAGATCAAAGGTTTCCATGGTGGACACGTCGTTAGCTCAAATAGAAACACCTGTGTCATGGAACACGATGATGTCATAACTCCAACTGACATGCTCAGAGCAGCAGACTTCAGATAATGGTTAATGGTCCAGCCTTCAACATGTCTATGTGCCATTAGTGAGTTTTCCTCAAAAGCTGTTGCCATGGCAACGCATCCCTTGCTGTAAAACACGATGTTGCTATAAATCCTATGAACATTTTAAAAAAGTGCTCAAACTTCACATGTGTGCTAACAGTCCAGCTAGGGCTGTGCAATTAATCGTATTTTAATCACAATTACAAAAACAACACAATCGAAAAAAACGATTATTTTGCTTTGCTAGGTTGTGACAGTGCACTAGAACAGAGGTTCTCAAACCACCACTGGTGGTCCGCGAGGGTACTGCAGGTGGTCCGTGGAAAAAAGCTAAATAAAATCCACTTTTTATTATCAAGGATTTTCGGGGACCACCTCATATGTGACTTGCTCTATCGAAATCAGTCGCATTGACCCGAAGACACATTTTGAGTTGTATACACTGTTGGAAAGAGGAGATTCCTAGATTTCTAATGATATCAGGCAGTGGGGTCGTGGTCGTTGGGCTCATCGGACATTTATGAGAGAACATCTCTAATGTCCGAGTGCAAGTGAATGCACCACAAGACACGAGCCTTGTAACCCCTCCCTGGCGCGAGCGTGGAAATATGATTGGCGGCGATTTCATTTGAACGGGACGGAGCAAAACGAGAAGCATCCGGACCCAAGTACTGAACACGGAAGGAACGAGGTATTTGCAGTCTACAATGACAGAGAAGAGACTGTCAAGTTTGGCTGTACTCAGCATGGAATCAAAACGCACTAAAGCTTTGGATCTTAATCCGTTTGTGAGGCGTTTTGCTGAACAGAATGGTAATCGCCGCATCATAACAGTGATTGACAGCTGATAGGAATAATATGATTGTTAATATTACATATTAATTCAGACAAACATCGATGAGACAGTTAATTAATGTACTTATTCCAGCAGTCTGCATAGATTTGGTACCCCTGGTCTAAGAGTGAAACAAACTCATTCAGTTATTGTTCAGTTAAAATGCATTCAATTATGTCTGCCACCTTATACATTTCTATTTACTGATATGCCACAATAATGTCACCTATTGTTATTCAGTTAAAATATCAATATTTTGGCTTTCAAAGTTAACATTGATTGATATGACTGCGATTAAATCAGGATATACTTCTGCCAGGGGATGCCATCCCTCAATCTCCTGCCACCCCAGATCCACCCCTGAGTAGGCTATATTTTTCGTTTCGTTTATTTAATAAGTTAATTTCAGGACAACTTTGGGAATTTTGTTTGTTTGTTTTGAGATTTAAATAGATCTGAAAGTGGAGATAGAGAGAGAGAGAAGCAGCGCTGTCTGCTTAGTTGCAATACTGTAGCTCAAGCCTTTATGCAACTTAGGCCCATACATTGTTTATGTTACTTATGTGCCTGTGTGTCCATGGTTTTGAGTCTGTGTGTGTTGAGCGCAGCACAGTCTGCTTTTTGCAGCACAATAACTAAAGTAGGACTAAGCATACCGGTAGTTTTCGTAGACCTGCCTGCCCGTTTTGTGAGTGCACTGCGCGCGTGCGCACTTGTGGCATTGTTTGGGATGACCTAATTAAAATACCGTCCGCCGTCCTCTTTGAGAAACATACACAACGCAGACGGACACCGGTCACAAAAGCATCAGATGGGCTTCAATTTACTTTTGATTGTCTGTAATTAACTATAATAAAATATCAGAAGTGGCAACGAGCCGTTTAGTGGAGAAAGTGAATACTGCCGAGTATTTTTCTATTTTAGTAGACCTCAACAATGGAATTATGATCAGTGGAAATGGCCATGACACCTCTCCTTTAAAGTTCAATAAATTGATGTTTTCAAAGTCAATGAATAATTGTATTTAATAATCGTGATATCAATTATTGACCAAAATAATCGTGATTATGATTTTTGCCATAATCGAGCAGCCCCAAGTCCAGCCGTGAAGACATCTATTTGACAGTTTTAAGATTTCTTCAAATGCCGTTGCCTTGGCAACACAATTCTCACTATGAAACACGGTTTTCTCACAACTTCAGTGAAAATGCTCGAAATGGCCCAAAACTTCACAGGTTTGGTAACGATGCAGCCATCAACGCATCTAAGCGTGTTATGGGGTGTCATCAAATGCTGTTGCCATGGTGACAGACCATTCCATCAAGATAGTTCAAAAGTTTGCAGTTCAAATATTCTGCTGCTTTTCCAAGCTGCTTTTTCTTCTCTCATCACACATTCAAGCCCCCAGTGTTCATGTATCATTTCAATCTAAATTATTCACTTTCTTCTTACACATTACATTTCAGCATAGCAGATTAGCGTCAGCTTTTCAGCATAAAGCATTCCCACTAGCAATTTCTTCAGGAATTGCATTCTCTAGTTCAGGGCTCTCCAACACACCGGTTTTCAGTAGCTCGCCGCTCAATTATAGATTATAGCGTAGTAAGGTTGCTTATTGATTTTTCGGCCACGGCTGGACAATAGCGTTTTTTATTTTAGAATTGTTTCTGTCACACGAATATCAAATTGGGAGGTGACGCAGAGATCAAGGAAAATACGTGACAGCGGCACAGCGAGACCACACACGGAGCAGTCTGCTTTCTCCACCAACACCAGTCCAGAACCAACAGCAGAATGACCCGCTCTGAATCAGTCCGCGTCGCTGCGGCTCAGAGACACACAGGGAGGGATTTGTGTTTTTGAAAAACACTCGTTATCGTCATGTCAGGTTTTTGGTGGATTTAATCAAGTCTTGGATTGCAGAGTATGAATGTCCTCTTGCTATTTTCAGTTGATAAATACTTGTGTAAAGTTTGTGAAGGCAGGAGGAAAGCATCCGCGATCACCGTCTCTTCTGTTCCCCCAAACCCCGCCCCCTCCCTGAAAATAATGGCTGATAGTGACCTGATAGAAACTTTATTACTCACTTAATCACTGATTGAGATATGATGAAGCTAACTTAATCTCATACATTCAAGGGATTTATGTAACAGTAAGACAGAGAATGTAAGTGTGCACCCACATGCACTATGTTTTGTTTTTATAGGCTATACTGTTGTAAATACTCCTGTTGTCTGCTGTGTTCAGACTCAAGTCATGTGTGTGATGCCACATTCAGGACATTCAGTGTCCTTTTTTTAACAGAAGACCGTTGCTAGAAGCTGCAGCTAGACTGCAGAAGTATTACTTTTTTGTTTTTGAGGATGGAACAATTTCACACACAGATATAGGGAGGCTAGAGCTATACAATTGATTTATTATGGTTTATAAATTCATGTCAAGACACAGAAGAAGAAGATGGCTGAACTGTTCAGTGTCAATCCTGTGGAGATGGAGGTTATAAATCTCAAAAATCATGTTCAGCTTAAGTCTCAGCAAAACTCACAACATTTCTGGAGCCTTGTAGACCCAGAAAACTATAAGAACATTCACCAAGCAGCACTGAACATGTCTGCTTTATTTGGTTCTGTTCTACAGACCTTTGTGAAGCAGCTTTTTCTGAAAAACAGAACAAGACTGACTGATGAACATTTAAATGACTATTAGAGTGAACCTAAGTGGGTACACTCCAGCACACACTCTATGGTGGACTCCATGCAGCGCCATTCATCTCACTAACTGTACAAAAGAGTGAAATGCTTGTCAGGTGGTGATTAAGGACATGTATGTGACTTTTCAGTGATGTACTTACTATGTGGGCCATAATAATATGAGGGACATTTTCTTTTTCTTGGACCTTGATGTGAAGTTAAGAGTTTTGATAAGCTTTAGGTATTGCAATTTCACACGTGTACAAAAGTATAGCTTAATTCAACTGATGAGGGCTATGTGAATAAATGTAAGCGATGTGATGCAAGCAAGTAGCTCTTGGGGGGGGGGAGCCGTCCCTGATAGATAGTAGGCTTGTTTGAGACAAGCGAGACCTGCGCAGTTGCGATCAACGTCTTGCTAGTGCGTTGCATGATGGTTAGTGATTTTGTCCGACTTGCTCTGGAGGCTCGCCTACATGAGACGTTGAAATCTCGCGGGACAAAGACGCCCGCAGCCTTGAGAGCGAGGCGAGGCGCCGCAGTTCCTCTCCACGGGTTGCGGAAGCGAAATGCTTGATGGGAAACGTCTCGCTGGTATCTCGAGCTGAGCGCTCATTGGTGGTTTTTACCACGTGCTGGTGATGAAACTCTCCAATTGGCTCGGCAAAAGTTTGTTGTTGTTTTGTGTCAGTTTTACTTCGCCCCTTCCATTAACATTTTTCATCATTGTTCCACAATGTTTATCATCATGAAATTAATATCTATATATTTTATACTATACTTGCACTGCTTACCGTTTTCATACTTTATATATCTTAGCATATTCATACACACTGTTCATACTGCTCACAGGCTGCTGTGTGTATCTAGTGTATTCATACCCCTCACTGTTTATTCATCATTCAATTCATTCTATCTTTTATTCTGTAGATTGTGTACATTACTTTTCACTTTACTGCTTGTTGCACTCCTGGTTAGAAGCTAAACTGCATTTCGTTGTCTCAGTACCTGTAATATGTGCAATAACAATAAAGTTGAATCTAATCTTGAGCAGGAACAAAAGTATTTACTTAGTACATATCTGACATTAACGATTAAACACATTTGTGCATTCTTTATAAATGCAAACCGAGCGGTATGCACCTTAAAGTTGTTTGCAATCCACCAAAAAAACGAGAGAAGAAGAAGATGAAGCCGACTCCGAGCTGTCCGACTTCAGGCGAGCTTTTTGAGACCTCCCACGGCTGCGATCGGCTATTCTCGTCTACTTTCGAGGCGAGCCGCAACTCGTCTCAAACAAGCCTATTGTCTTTTTACGTTAGTGAGCCGGATCATTTGGCTCGACTCTCTTAAAGCGCCGGCTCTTTCGGTTCCCAAACAGCTCTTCATGTTACCACAGTTTACCACGGAGCCTCAGTTTCGCTGCTGCGAGGCTCTGGTGCTCAACTAGCACGGCTCATCGCGTCCAAATCGTGCACGTTCCGTGTTGTCCTGTAGCAGGCACCGCCGATGTCGGGGAAACGATCTTCAATACTCCGAAAATAATCCCACCAGACTCCTTTGCCCCTCCAACAGAGGGATGTCCTTGTCCTTTTTGTTATTTCAAGCGATAAAAACTCTCGATCATCTCTCGAATTATTAATATTTTTGGACGCCCTCGGCTCGAGTTCAGGGCATCCCAAGCTGAATAAGGGCGTCAAATGACGGCAAGACGCCCCCCTGGCGGAAACGCTGATGCAGGTTATTCCATAGTGTCCACCTGCCTCTTCTTGCCACTGTGCGTGTGTGTTTATGCATGTCTTGTTTTTGGCCATTAGTGCCTTTGATTTAGACTCAGATTTGAAAGGGGGACACGGAGGAAGAACTTGTGCAAATGGTTCCCAAGCCGCATGCTCTTCAAGGCGAGCTGTCCGGTGTATATTTTGTGCATTTCTCTTACGGTTATCCTTCTAGTTTCTATAATAAGAGGAGACAACTGAAGAATGGACACAGCAAGTAAAGAGTCTAAAAGTAGTTTGGACTGCAACAATGTACCGTAATTTCCGGACTATTAAGCGCACCTGAATATAAGCCGCACCCACTGAATTTGAAAAAAATACGTATTTTGTACATAAATAAGCCGCACATGTCTATAAGCCGCAGGTGCACCTGTGAGACCCGGGGAGAGTCTCCTGTCAGGAGAGAATGAATGTGGAAGAGCGGGACGGTCGGTCACCAACCGGAGCGGCTTTAAACCGTGGCCGGTGCTCGTGCCGTCAGTCCTGGGCTCCGCTGTGGGCTGTGTGTGCGCTCTCTATACCCCATACTCAAAAGGCAAGAGCGTGTGCCTGTGGACAGAGGTGTGTCTCACGCACACAATGATGTGCAAACTGCTACTTTTACATACAGTTTTCTCAGCCGTCTGCTCTGTGTGTGTTGACCCAGTCTTCGAGCTCATTTCCTAGTATCACGCTGCTGTTTCTA
Source organism: Gobionotothen gibberifrons (assembly GCA_943591055.1). Taxonomy (NCBI): domain Eukaryota; kingdom Metazoa; phylum Chordata; class Actinopteri; order Perciformes; family Nototheniidae; genus Gobionotothen; species Gobionotothen gibberifrons. The sequence goes on from CALSBZ010046539.1 coordinate 98,801, forward strand.
ACGGAAAAATCCATAAATTAGCCGCGTCATTGTATAAGCCGCGATGTTCAAAGCATGGGAAAAAAATAGCGGCTTATAGTCCGGAAATTACGGTATATAGAAACAAATATTAGCCTGACATCCAAAGGAATATATAAATCGGCTGCTCACCTGTTGATCCACCAAAAGGTAATTCTGGAGAGAAAAGGAGCTCCAGGCTCAGGGCAGGGGTTCTGAAGACAAAAACATTAAGTTAGACCCCAAATATTTGTATTCTGCTGAGATACTGATCCCAGAATGAGGAGTAAGCATCTAATGGAGCACAGTGATTATTCAATAGTTGTGCATCTATTTAAGATCCGCTGACTAAGGATAGAAGCAAACGCAGTCCCCCACCTTAATTAGGAGACAAGTAGCAAAGACACTTTGTTAGCTGAAAAGAACAGAGGCATGATGGTTATTGAATTTGGCCCATTGATTTGTCCCATTCACCAACCAATCCAGAGATAAAAAGTGAGGCAGGAAGCAGAAACAGAGCAGGTGGACAGTGTGAAGGCAACTCACCGGGTCTTTGATGGCCTGGGAGAACAGGGGGGGTTTGTCCGTCAGGCAGGACAGGAACAGCGAGACCAGCAGCAGGAAGTAGTAGATGTAGAAGGTGGTGTACCTCCACACAGACACTGTCCACAGCTGGAAAGAAAGTTTGAACTCATGGAACTTGCTGTTGTAAGGTATTGCTTAGTTTGTTTAACCATCTGAGGGAACTGTGTTCATGGCCCTGGGAATAACTACTAACCTGTGCCCAGCCAAACATGTTGCATATCAATAGGTTTTTAAAGACTCCATTAATACAAATGTAGGTATTCAAGACTGACCTGCTCCAGGGCCTGGAGGATCTTGGACCTGAAGGTGACCGTGGCACACAGCAGGGCCAGCAGCCAGTAGATCAGCAGAACACCACACGACTGAACCCCTTTCATCCGTTCATACTGGATCAACAGTGTGGCAAGCAACTAGAGCAAAAACACATTTCAAAAAGGCATTCATACACCATACGTGAACAAACGTACGTGAACAAACGTACGTGAACAAACGTACGTGAACAAACGTACGTGAACAAACGTACGTGAACAAACGTACGTGAACAAACATACGTGAACAAACATACGTGAACAAACATACAAATATTACCTGAAAAAGTAAAGACATTGCTGGTTACAGATTTACCACTATCTTTACAAGCTAAAAACAAGTTGTTTTGTTTGTTAAAGGCCTGCAACCTTCTTTCGATTACATATCAGGCCTAGTGATGCTTTTGGGGAAATGCAGCACAAGGCTAGAAAAAGGCTTAGCACCCCCAGTTTGAGTATGATTTTTCTTTTGAGCTACACACATGAACCTTGCACTGAATTTGATGATGTATACTATGTGCAAATAAACTACGCTCAGAGAAAATATTCAGTTCTAAGTTCTCTTTTATCATTCTTGTAATCTTCACAACAATGAAAATAAAACTAAATCATATTAAAACTTAACTAGAACCAGACATTTTCAGAAAACAAAACTACAGCCACAAAAAACTAAGGATTAAAGATTCCAATCTCTTAAAAAGACAACAAACCCTTTCTATATAAATGACAAAGATAAACTCTCACCATGGTGAGGCCCAGTATCATTGGGCTGACCAGGTGCACAGGGGCGGGGATGATGCTGCTGCCATGACCTCTTTCCCAGAAAGAATAGAACACGTCCGACCAGCAGATCACCCACAGCAGAACGCCGACAGCCTGCGGGCAGAAGAACAAATCGCAGTTTCTGACTAGTTGAACATTTATTTTAAGTAACATAATACAATTGCTGTTTTATTTAACACATGGTTGTCATGTTATAAAATCTTCCAGGACAATCTTCAAATAATAAGTGCACGATAATAGGTGGCATAATGTGGCGGCATGTTGGTTAAAACACACTTCAACAACAACAACAACAACATACACCACAGGAACACCAACATGGATCATTCAGGATAAGGTGTACAGCTGGCATCAGTAACTGTTTTAAAAAAGGAGCACAATGCACTCTAAAAAGGCCATGTTCATATGTCCATATTCAGCGGAATGTGCACTACAAACAAATGGAAAGGCTCTACTAAGCTTGGCCCAAGGTACCGCAGCATCAGGACGAAGGCCAGCAGACTCAGTTTCATCCCGCAGACCATAAGACTGTTTAAGCTTCACTTACATATAGTATGTTAGGTTAAATACAGTTATAACAACAAGTAGTGTTTTTTCAACTGCACAGTATTTTATTTGACATGAGTCTGAATACAGATACAGACAGACCATGGGTCACAGGAGGGAGGGGATGTTGATCAGGATTGGTTTAGGATGGGCGTCATCACACGTCTCAACCAATGAGAGCATTTGGGGCGGGCTTAAGACTGCTGCAGCGCTCACATGAACGGAAACAGAAAGCAGCGGCGGGGACAGAGACATGGAGGAAAGTACAGAACTCTGACAGAGGCTGCATCTCGCTTCTCTTAAATAATAATAACACATTTATTTTTGGGGGCGCCTTTCATAACACCCAAGGACACCTTACAGGGCATAGGGGCAATATAGGGAACAATTAAAACAGTGGATTTCGTGAAGTAGTAGACAAGACAAACGACAGGAAATGGACCATAGAAGGACACAAAAGGACACAGGATACAGGATGCAATGCTTGCAATGCTTGCAATCCTTGCGTCACTCACTTGCATCTTTTCCTTGCGTCTTAGTCCCTCCCACCAGGGAAGCATGGAGAGACGCAAGGGGTGTGTCTCACTTCGGTTATTTTTCATTTCCTCGCTCCTCGGTCCTCGGTCTCACCGGAAGTTGATTTGTCTGCGCCATCTTGAGTAGCGTCCCATGGCTCTTATTTCTGCTGGAGGACCGAGGATCGAGGAGCGAGGAGCGATAATGGAGGAGCGATAATCGAGGAACCACCAGACCATCCTCCGATGAAATTCTTAGATACTCGCCCCGCCCCCTTACTGTGTATCGCTCACTGATTGGACGATGCAGTGCATGCACTGATCTGATGCTTCTTGACATGAGAGCCGTTTCCCAGCGGAGTGAAGAAAATACAGATGAAGCTCTTAATTTCAGACAGTTTGAAACGCGAGGGCAGTGATTGGTAAGTGGTCTGCCCTCGCTCAAGGGAAAGCCTCCAGCTTGACTTGAGACCGCCCCCGTTATAAATAAATGTAATTATAATGAAGCCAGCTGCAATGGATCATTGATCCACCAGGGGGTGCAGTGGGGTTCCACACTGGTGCTCATGTGAAATAAAGTCCGATACTGTACAGTACGCTGGATGTACAGCGGTCAGCGGAACTTAATGTACTGTAGTCGAAAAAAAACGAAAGGGAGGAAATGCAGCCCGGCTCTCGATTTTTAATCCTAAATTAATCATCATCTTAAACTCAATATGAACGTCAGTAACTCACTACAAATATTTATATTTTAAATGGAGCCTCGACGGTGTAGCGGAGGGATCTTGCAAAGCATGAAGGGTGTTCCCCATAAGGAATAAGTCGCTGCAAATTATCCCGTTTATTACATGGCCAAATTCTCAACAAAGTAACGACATGACTCCCAATATTAATTGAAATGCTTTTATGGATTTAGAAAATGTTTTTATTGATTTAAAAAATAGTTGTATGTATTGATATAAATTGACATGCATCCGCTAAGATAAATAGTCCGTTGTGACATCGCGTAAAACAGATTTCGACATGTTACATTAATTGCTTATATCCACACGCCTCTTCTCCTCATATTCACTACCTAAACTAGTTCTAAATATGTTTATTTGTACTGTCGGCCGGGTCACTCATTACTGGGTCAGCTGCTGAATCAGACAGACACTGACGCAGCCCGAAGAGAGGGAGGAAAAAGAGAGGCTCCGTGTATTTTATATATTATAGGCCTATAGAGTCGTTATTCATTTGTTTTAAAGCTCAATAAATAACAAAGAAGACCTTTGACCGGCACTTTTATAATTTTGTCCGGAAGATTTCAACTTTAATACACATTGACTGGTGAAAAACTAGTCCCTCTGCCCCCAACGTGGAGAATAAACAGAAGGGCAACCATGACAACTATGCTTCTTCGCTGCTTTTGTGGAGGAAGTTACAGCGCCAGTTACAGGCCCGGCATATGTACTACAGCGTGTGTGTCCCAAGGCCTGGCTGGAAGGCCTGGAATGTCGGAAGAGAAAGACGTGAATCCAGGAATGTGGACAGCTGGAATGCGGAAATGGAGGCGTTCTAACAGATTTATGCATATTCGACTAATCACTCCCCTTTTTTTTTTTCTTTTTTTTACTGACCTATTGGAATGATTTCTTAATTTAGGCTATTTTTTACAACGTGTGTTGGAAGGATTTATTAAATTACTATGAATATTTGGGCTTAAATTAATTGCCATTTTTTAAACTCAGACATTTATCCCTAACATTATCCCTGACTTTGTCATACCATTTTAACAGAGCCCCCCAATTACCCCCAATTACGCCCCACATACCCCCAATTATTTAATATAATTTACCCTTCACCTTAAATATCTAAAATAATGCATTAGAAGACTAAAGCCCTGTAAATAACCATTGCTCTTGCACAATCCATGCCCCTTTTTAGGACTGTCCCACATTAGGCAAATCATACTGTTGACAGTGTTTTCTGATTTATGGAGTGATAAAAAGAGATTTCTTGACTTTACTTTAAGTATTTCAATATTTTGCTACTTTGTTATTGTACTCCTCTACAGTTCAGAGGTAAATGGTATTTAATACCTTTAGTTACTTCACAGATGTGGATGAATGATGTGAAATATAACCAAGTCTTAAATCAGACTTTAGTTCCACCTGGAGTAAATTCACAAGCTACCCTGCAGTATACAAAGTCATTCAAACTAGCTGCACCTTTACCAGCTTTGAGAACACTTTCTCCCCCCTCCCCCCTCCCCCCCTGAATTGCGTCTGAGGGAATAAACTAATCCCTCACTCTACACAGTATGCAAATCGGTGTGAAAGCAGTGAGACCTGTGAACAAGGGTTCGACAACATTTCTGTTGTCGAACGTGATTCGTTCAGATGCGTCACGTGGTGTGCTAAAACACTTCCTGGTTAGCTGAAAGGAGACAATCTCCTCCAAATCCGTTTGGTTCTTTCTTCGAAATAAAATAGACATTTTCTTGCACAACCTATTCAAAGTTCTAATACTTATGATAATCTGATGCTGATGTGCCAAAAGATCAACTATTTCGTTATTTGAGAAGCCTAAACTAAAGTACTGCTTCACAAGATGCTCCACATTCCTCATTGTATTGCAGGACGCTGCTGTTGTCTCCTTCTCAAGTCACTTATGAAACTACGACTTTAATCTCGTTTTTTTTTTTCTAAGTGTGGCCCTAATACTCCGTCGTATGAATGAAACGGCAGCTCTCAGCTGTGTATTTACAGAACTAATGGGCCATCAACCGGAGTAAATTCACAAGCTACCCTGCAGTATACAAAGTCATTCAAACTAGCTGCACCTTTACCAGCTTTGAGAACACTTTCATGATCAATCATTATAAAACATATCATATATATTATTCTGAAATGGACCAATCTGCACAATGACTACTTTTACTGTCGCTACTTTCACTATATTTTGATGATAATACTTTTACTTGAGGAACATTTTGAATGCAGGACTTGTACTTTAACAGAGTATTCCTACACTCTGATACTTCTACTTTTACTCAAGTACAAGATCTGACAGGCCGACAGGCAGGAAGACTCGAGCATACAGCTCACGCTTCATATATTAAAAAATAAGCAGGGAAAGGTTAGTGTGCAATGTGCATCCACATAGGGGTATTCAACTAAAATTCAATGAGGTCCAGTTAGAGAAAATGTCCCCATGCAAAGGTCCGGAACATCAACAGAAAGTTGCTTCATGAATTAGTGTGATATTGAAGTAGCCTGTAGCTTTATCAACGTCTGCATGTAATCAACAACTGACTGCCAATCAAATAAAGAAAGTACAATTCATGTATTGTCAATGAACATTGAACTATACAGATATCGTCTCCGCTTCTCTCTGCTGCGCTCTCATCTCTTCTTCTGTGTTTCTCTCCCTGTATCGCTCACTCGTCTCTTTCGCCCCCTGTCGGCCGGCGGTTAAAATACGGCTGAGATTAAGACAGTGCGCAAGTCACAGAACGAAATGCATTGTGGGACATGTAGTTGCTAACATGTAGTTGCTAATTTAGCTTCAATATTTAGCCGTACAGCGAGCCGAGACACGGCTAATTACTGGCAGGAACACACACATACGAAGTCCATCTGAGACCTGTGTATACCTTCAGACAGCCTACAAGTGAAGCACACGTTGTTTACTCACAGTTTGAAAGCAGTGTGGAGAAGTCTTCAGCTGCTCCGCCCAGGATAACTTGTGATACGACTTCTGTGGCTTGTTGTTGTTGTCAGTCTTATATTTGTATCATATATCGTTATTAATATGATGTCGAGTTGATTTGAGACCCAAATGTGACTGTTTACTCGTTTTGCAAAGATAGAAGCAGAAATGTCATTGCTATATTTGCAGGGATATTTAGAATTTAAAATGCTGCTTGATCGTTAATTTTGTTCTCGGCAAACAATATTATGAATCCTCTATTCAAAAATATTCTTCAGTGTCTATCGACATGAAAATAACTAACTACTTTTCTTCTAAATGAAATGCTGACATTACAAAATGCATGGTTTAATGTAATGTAAACATTTACATTATTATTATGATTATTTAATATATAAAGACTATATGTTCAAGCAGTTTATCCAATACACTGTGTACGACACAGTACGACATCATTTCTGCATTTGTGAATGAAGCGCCATCTCCTGGTTAAAACCTGAAATTGAAAATCTGGCAACGCCCTCTTGGAAAATAGTGGGAGGGCTTGACCTTCCTCCAAACTGGGCGTTGGCAGGTCGTAGGCAGGAACAACTAAGCTGGAGTCCGAAAATAAGTGCTCCATCTGTACATGAAACTCACGAGAGTCACTCAGTCTATACTGTGTTTTGTTTCAATTAATGTATCATTTAGTTACCAATATGTGATATATCTGAACAACAAAGTGGACACAAATCATTTTATTCACTTATTGGAAATATTTTCATGATCGCTTTTTTCGTTTTACA
>CALSBZ010046539.1:131012-150188 GCA_943591055.1 Gobionotothen gibberifrons
GGGGGGGGGGGAGACAGACATCTTGCAGGTAATGGAGGCAGTGATTGCTGAAGTTGATGGATTTCTGTAGGTTATTGTGCGTTGGTGTTGTTTTGTGTAGTAGAGGGTCGCTGTCATTGATGCGTTTTGCACCCCGGGCCGTTGTTTTGATATTCCGCTGAAGTATACGCTGTGACGTTTTTCGAGGGAAGGGGGGGGTCAGAGGGCCTAGGTATAAAAGTCACGGCTCGCCACTGGCAGTGACAAATAACTAAATAAAGCTAATAATATAGGGGAAAAGACATAAATAAGCTAAACATTTTCACACCTCTTAACAAAAATAGTATAGTATTTGAGCTCTGAGGGGGCATGAAAGCCTCTCGTTGTAGCCCCTACTTTCTCTACAGTTACTCCATAATGTTCAAGAAACGTTCCCACAGCATCGATTCCATCAGACTTTCTTCCTGCCTCAGCAGCACAGTTAATCACCATGCATGGGCTGCAGGAACATGCTACTCGAACGCTGCGAAGCAGCACCTGAGATTACTTCCAAAAAGTTGTTCACGTTCTCAATTTTTTACGTTTAACGTTATATTTAGGGATGTCCCGATCACCTTTTTTTGCTCCCGATCCGATTCCGATCATTTGATTTTGACAATTTGCCGATACCGATTTTTCCCGATCCGATCTTTATGCAATGCATTAAGAGAAAAAAAAGGAAAAAAGCATTCAAGTTGTCCCTTAAGGTTATTTTTTGATTTAAATGACAGTACCCAACTACCCATTCTATCCAACATGGATATAGCTTCTTTTTTTCACAGCAGCATTGGATCAAAACAAAATAAAGCTCATCAGTGCTCGTTAGCTTACTGCTACTATTAGACACTGCGCCCACTGTTGCCAGATTTGAGAGAAATAAGCAACCAGGTCTATGAAAACAAGCCCCAAAGAAGCAACACATACATGATGTTGTGTAATTTGAAACCAAAACTAAGGCCTCAGGATGACTTTAACACTTGAACATGGTCATTTTTGTTTTGTAACAATAAATGTAAAAAAAAAAAAAAATGTAAAAAAAAAAAAAAAAAAATCCCGATCCCCGATTTTTTTCTCCCGATTCCGATCTTTTGAAAATCACGTGATCGGCGCCGATCCCCGATCACGTGATCGGATCGGGACATCTCTAGTTATATTCGTTCGGTACACTTCGGTACACACGTGTACCGAACCGAAGGGCCCGTACCGAATAATTTCGGTACGGCTACGTGTACGTTACACCCCTACTGTAGTCATTACACATACAGTACTTCTCTTGATTCCCATCTGATATGTGGATCAGGACTGTTGACATCAATACATATCTCATCATCTATAGATAGATAGAATAGATAGATAGAATTGGAGGGATGAAACCCTCTTTAATGGCCACACATGCAGCGCATACAGCACGCACAGTGAAAGACCTCTGCAAGTACATCCTAGTACTAGGAGCAGTGAGTGGGGGCGGGGTGTTAGGTGCCTTGCTCAAGGGCACCACGGCAGGGCTCTGGGAACTCTCCAAGTACCAGTCCACACTCCATATTTTAAGTCTGTTCAGGGACTTGAACCGGAGAAACGGTAACGGGACCCAATGTGGGTAGATCTGTGGACGGAACGCTCTGGGGCAGGGGTGCCCAACCTTTTTTGAACCGAGAGCTACTTTTAAAGTTGCCAGTCTGCCGAGATCTACCAGTCGAAATAGAGAGGCGTAGCCATTAGTGACAGCCTACTACCAGGTAAATACACACTTATACTTGTATAAAACTGACCTTTGTACGATGAATACTTCATAAAATACTGCAGATCCTTTATCTTACCTCTTTCTAACCTACACACATACAAGTATTTAACTGAAGTTACACAACAGTGTTGTTGATACAGAGTTGGAGGTTATTCACACGTCACATACTACAGTGGGTAATGTTTTCAAGCAACATTGAACAGTGCTGCCACATATGACACAGGGAAAAAAAGACTGAACCCTTTCTTTGCCATTATATAAAAATAGTGTTGCTACAAAAGTATAAATTAGGCTTACTAATAAGACAACTCAGACCTGAAGCTACACAGGAATCTGCTGCCAAAGTGCAATAAAAAAGACAAAATTAATAGAATCAAACCCTTTTTGTTGCATTTTAGTATAAAAAGAAATGCCTTTAAAATAGGATGCAAGCAACACTAGTTTCTTATCCTCAATTGATAATAGACTATAATCAATTTAAGTTTGCATTCTTACCATTTTGTACAATAATTATAATGAATAAGTTCAAACAAACTAACACTTACAGCTGATTAATAACGGTATCTAACTTGAGTTTTTATTATATCAAAAACCTGTTGAAATACTACTGTTATTTTTACTGTCCCCAAAAAGCGCGTCGGACGCCTCCAGGAATCCTTCTTTCACAACTTCGCCGTCTTTGAAAGACTTCATGTGTTTCACAAGAACGTGACTGACTCGATAAGATGCTATGGTAGCAGCCTTGCTCTTGTTGTTGGGCCTGGTGAAAATGGACTTCTGTGCATTTATCTGTCCTTTCAGGTCCCTCACCTTTTGGGAGCGTAGGGCAGAATTAGGAGGGAATCAGTCTCGGAGTGTTTGTGCACTGTTTTGAAATGCCGCTCCTAAATTACCCTTCTTCGGTAAAGCCACGCTCGCATTGCAGATGAGACAGATGGACTTTGAATTGGAATAGATACAAAAATAATCATCCTCCCACTCGGAGTGAATATTATATATTTTGGGCTTTTTTGTTGTTTTGCATCTGCCATAATTGCGGTCTTGTGTGTGTGCGGACTGTGACTCCTGGCCTGTTACACGGACTGCGGACAACGTCAGCTAACTGTGCCCACTGCCCACTAGCCACACCCCGACACATGGGGTCCCGCCGGCCAATCACAAAGCTTTGATGCGTTCAAGTGCATTATTCTGGCACAGGAATATTATGTTATAGGACATTAACGATACAACAGAATATTGTTGTTCTATTTTTAGACACATCTCGCGATCGACTGGGAATCTCCCAGCGATCGACCGGTCGATCGCGATCGACTGGTTGGGCACCCCTGCTCTGGGGGGTCAAACGGCTCCGTGTTTACGCCCTATACGCCATAGCCCAGCCTCTCCCCACCTCTCCCGCTCACCCGCGTCATTGCTGATGTGTCTTGCGAACAACAACAACAGTGGACAAACAACAAAGGAACCTACCAAAATGAGGTGTGTGAGTCTGTAATATCAGTAGTGAAGATGTGGATGTATGAGCATGATGTAGTGCCAAGTGTTGTATGCCAAAAACAAAGGAGATGCCGACCAAAATACAAAACAGGTACTTGCACTCAGGAAGGAGTAGGCCAGGAAAGAGAAAGAGCTGGTGAGAGACTGGATCGGCTTTCATCCACAGGAGGGAAGCCACCAGGTGCTCGCAATCAACCTTTTAAGACAAAACGAGAGGATCATAAAAGGTACACACACTACAGGGAAGAGGAGTAAAGCAGGGGTTGTCACAATATAAATATATTTAAAAAACGTAAGTATTTACACTATGAACAGTATATAGAGGTATATTTGTTTTAAATCATGTTCCCTGATTAATGGTTTGTGTTACCGTAGTTCAGCACATGGCTGACATCCCCTCTTGTTTCCCTGTTAGCAGTGATGTAAAGTAACTAAGTACATTTACTCAAGCACTGTACTTTACAATTTTACAACTTTGTACCACTACTCCACTACAGTTCAGAGGGAAATGGTGCACTTTTACTACATGTATGTATTACCTTTAGTTTCTTCACACAGATGTGGATGAATGATGTGAAATCTAATCAAGTGTTAAATCAGACTTTAGTTCCACCTGGAGTAAATCCACAAGCTACCCTGCAGTATACAAAGTCATTCAAACTAGCTGCACCTTTACCAGCTTTGAGAACACTTTCATGATCAATCATTATAAAACATATCATATATATTATTCTGAGATGGACCAATCTGCACAACGACTACTTTTACTTTTGGTACTCTAACTATATTTTGATGCTAATATTTCTGTACTTATACTTGAGTAACATTTTGAATGCAGGACTCTTACTTGTAGAGTTTTCCTACACTCTTATGACGCCTACAATGTTCAATATGTTCAATGTTTGTCATAATATTTGTGTTGGTGTATTGTTACGTATATTGAGAGATGGGTCTCTCCGAGGGTCCTCTGTGAAAAGTAAAATGATATATTATTAATATTTTCGACCTCCAATGAGCTAAATCTGTTAACCAAAATATAATAATGAGCTTTCAGAATTGTTACCCTTTAAATACCAGATTGTTCATAATTTATGTTTAGGTTGTATTGTTTTATATTGTTTTATTTATTTCAGATACTTGAAAAATAATTTCAAAAAGTGTCCTTGCATTATTGTTTATTTTTATTTACAACCTAGTAGTGGTGTAAAATTGTCTTAATAATAATACTGTCTACACAATTAATTTTCGGAGAATGTATCGTCCAACAAATGAGTTATCTTGACAGGCTGACGTCACAGGGTTTCCTTTGCAGACCTGGGGACAAATGCTGTTGTATTGTTGACCTTCCTGTAATGGATATAAATATAAATATAAGAAATATTTTTTTAACAACAGTCCATTCCTTGTAACAGATTACTGAAGCCAGTAATGTAACATGTACTTCATGTCTGTACAATGCAATAGTCATGTTTAAGTTATTAAAGTTATATCAGTTATGCAGGATTATCCACGGGACTTGTATCTGATATGTTTGTGATTATTGTCAGACGACATGGCGACAGCAGCAGCAGCAGGTGTAATGACAGGTGACTGAAGGCAGGGGGAGCTTCGAAGACAATTCAAATGAAGTGGCAAGCACATTAAATTGCAAGGTAAGGCACTCAATGGGCATTACCTTAAAATGCAGCCAATAATACAGAAACTTTATGATAAAGTGAAAAATAATAAAACAAGACCAACCAACCCTGTGTAATAGATGAATGTGTAAGAAGTAGTCCCCCTTGCTATCTAAGCCCAAGAAATAACGACTTATGAAATGTTTTTGTTGACAATATTTGTTATTATATCAGGGCGATTTTATATTTGAATGTGACGAGAGCATAAAGAGAGAAATACTCATATTCAAATAACTGCAAACTCATCAATTAACTTATAAAACACAAAGTATTAAAAAGCTGCCAAATTGTAATAAATGTCTCAGTAGAGTGCCGGCTCTCCGGGAGCCTCATCACAGAAATTGTAAAAGTCTGAAATCGTCTTTTATATCAATTGAGGATGATAGTTAGGATTTTAGGTAAACATGAGTCTTAACTGCATTTAGGAGAACAATCCTGTCTTGTGTTCTCTAATGTTGTTGTATAGGGTATTGTGTTCAGAGTATCAGCTCAAGGCTTACTACTAAAAATATCAATATCAGTTTGACTTCCTGCCATATGTTGAATATTTTTGCTATGGATGACTAATTACATTTTCTCTATCTTTAGTAATTACCCGGTACATCTCTAACAAAGATACAAGCACGACAGGACAAGTGCTGATTGTTAATTCAAAGATACAGTTTTTGTTAGGATTTTGCAGGTCATTATAAGAAAGGATGTCACAGACTAGCAGACTCTATAATAAGTGGATAAGGGTTTTTCCTATCTTTGAAATGTAGGTTGAGGTAGGGCTGTGTCAAGGAGTGAACTCTGAGGCATGAACTCAAATGCACGACTTAAACTCAGACTCGGATAGTGTTCAAAAATAAAGACTTTACTGGAATATGCACAGTAACAAAACAGGGAAAACAAAACACTCTTTCGAGGAAAAACTAGAACTGAGATCAATAGCATAAAGGTACGTGAGACGTCCGTGGAGTAGGCAGGTACGTAAGTCCTGAATGAGGAAACAAACTGACAATGGACAGGAGGGAGCTAGCACAATATATACAGAGGGTAAGGGGAACAGGTAGAAACAATCAGGGCGGGGAAAACAATCACAGACGCAGGAGACAGATGGGGGCAGGGAGCGTGGAGGCCTGAAATGAGAGGGAGAATTATTTAAGGGGATAAACATAAAGCACAGGACAAAGGGACATGACAAAACTAACATAAAGAATAAACTTTCACTATAAGTTTCTTAGACATGACAGTACCCCCCCTTCTAGGGACGGCTCCTGACGGCCCAGGCTCCTCTGAGTTGAGGCGGTCAAAATCCTCAATGAGGCTTTTATCAATGATGAAGCGGGAAGGAATCCATGACCGCTCCTCAGGGCCGTAACCCTCCCAGTCAACAAGTAGCTGTCACCCTCTACCCCTTTTCCGACTAGCCAAGAGTGTTTTGACTGTATATATATATATATATATATATGTATCCATCGATCATCCAGGGGGGCGGGGGGGGTTTGGCGGTGGGAACCATAGCGCTCTCCTTCAGTGGTTTCAGTTTCCCCACATGGAAGGTGGGATGTACCTTCATGGACCTGGGAAGACGTAGTCTCACTGAAGCCGGGTGATGGGAAAGGGACCCACAAACCGGGGAGCCAATTTACGGGAGAGTACGTGGAGGGGAAGGTCCCGCGTAGAAAGCCAGACTTTTTGGCCTGGCTGGTATACAGGGGCTGGTCGGCATCTTCGGTCTGCTGCTCTTTTTACCAGCTGCGAATTTCTGCAGAGGATCTTCCTAGCCGCAGCCCACACGCGATGACAACGCCTGACCAGAGCGTGGGCAGACGGGACCGTGACCTCTCTCTCCGTGGCTGGAAACAGTGGCGGCTGGTAACCATAAACACAGTGAAACGGGGATAGGCCCGTGGCAGAAATGGGGAGGATGTTGTGCGCATACTCAACCAAGGCGAGGTGCTCGCTCCAGGAGGATGGATTCTGGGACACCAGGCAGCGCAAGCAGGTTTCCAGTTCCTGATTCAGGCGCTCGCTCTGGCCGTTAGACTCCGGGTGGTATCCAGACGAGAGACTGACTGTGGCACAGATGAGGCTACAGAACTCCTGCCAGAAACGAGACACAAACTGGGGACCCCGATCGGAGACAATGTCCTTTGGGAAACCATGCAGACGAAACATATTATGCATCATGACCTCAGCCGTTTCCTTAGCTGAGGGCATTTTGGGCAGAGCAATAAAATGTGTCATTTTTGAAAAACAGTCCACTACCGTGAGAACTGTGGTTTTACCTCTAAAGAGGGGCAGGCCCGTGACGAAGTCCATGGAAATCTCTGACCAGGGTCTGTTGGGAATAGGAAGTGGTTGTAATAATCCCATTCTCGCCCTGGAAGAGGTCTTGTTGCGAGTGCAGACCGGGCACGCCTCCACATACTCTTTCACCTCCTTCTCCATGGATGTCCATCAGAAACGTTGTTTTACATTGAACATAGTTCTCTTGACTCCGGGGTGACAGGTGAGCAGCGAAGTGTGAGCCCAGTGGATCACCTGTGGTCACTCGGCTTCCTGAACGAATAGTCGGTTAGGCGGGCAACCCCTGGGTGCAGGAGCTCCACCATTGGCTCGTATCACCTCCTTCTCTACTGGCCAAGTCACCGCTCCTATCACACGGTTTAATGCAGGGGTCTGCAACCTTTTTGACCAAAAGAGCCATTTTGCTCCTTTTTCCCAAAAAAATGTTTATCTGGAGCCGCAAAACATATTTCATAGCTTGATGGCTTATAAAGTTGTATTTATTGTTATATCAGACAAAAACTACCGTTTTTTTGCATTTATTAGGCTATTTATTGCATTATATAAAACTGTTAACCTCTAATAAGAAACAAAGAACTCCTATAAGGAGAATTACAAATAATACACAGGCCTACTTTACAGCACTTGGGGAGTCCTCTGCACATTTGAAGGAAAAAAAAATAAAATTGAAATGGGCCCACTTTGAAATAAATAAAACATATAGCTGCACCCTAAAAAGAGTTAAAAGGTAGGGTAGGTACGAATGGAGAAACCAGCTCGAGTGCGCTAGAATTTGAAAATACACAACCGGAAGAAATCTGCCCCCTGAGGGCACGAGATAAGTTTGTGCACAGATGGAAGGCTGACAGGCAGGTAGGCCATCCAGTCATTTTAGCCGGGCCGGCTCAGATGATTGGTCGTGCTTTTTACTGCGCTACGGCTTCCAGAGATACATTGTCAAAGCATTTAATGTATTCATTGCTATCGGGACGTTAAGAGCATTCCATGGAATATAACAAAAAGTGTTTTCTGAAATAAATTACATACCCCATTGAATTAAGACTGAAGATCGTCAGCTGTCTTCCTCTCCCGTGTTGTTCCTCGATACGTAAAGGCTGCACCTTTGACAACTTCGGGACCGTAGCAGGATGTGGATGTGACGCATATTTTAGTTGACCTAATTAAAACCGTTTTGTTTTTTATTTATGTGTCACAGTATCACCTCAAAATACAAGATAGCTTCTACCCATTTCGTGAATTTATCTAGCATGACTAACAGGTATCTGTACCCCCTAACCCTGTTTTCAGCCCCCATATCTGTGAAATCTATTGTTATTTCTTTGAAAGGAGCATCTGGTACGGGGTAGTTTCCCATTGGACATTTGTATGGCCGTTGGTTGTTGTGGGCGTTACACACTTCACATTCGTGCACGTAGTTTTCTACTAACGCTTTCATGTAAGGGTTCCACCAGAGGTGTTCAATGTTCTTTTGGGTGATTTTCTGGCTGACATGTGTTGGGCCATGTGCTTGCTTCAACAACAGGTGACAGAGCTCTGCAGGTGCAACTAGACGTCCGTCATGGAATCTCCATGTTCCTCCCTTGTTTGTGGCTCCGCCTATTAGCCACTGGTTCTGTTCATACGGTCCTGCTTTTTCTTTATGTCTTCTTCAGTTAGTTCTGGGAGGGGAGAAGTCTGTACTACCATCATTTGGTTCGTGTATCCTCCAGCTTTCTTTGCTGCGGCGTCATTTCCTTTGGCAATTTGCAAGTTGTTTTTCTGGTGTCCTTTACACTTCATTACTACAACTTGTGCAGGGAGTAGCACTGCTTTCAGCAGTTCTTGGAGTGCTGTGGCATGTTTTACTGGTGTGTGGGCCGTGGTGAGAAATCCTCTTCTCATCCATTGTTTTCCATCGACATGTACCGCTCCATGTCCATATGCAGAGTCTGTATAGATCAGGGGTAGCCAACACGGTGCCCGCGGGCACTTAGTCGCCCGCGGGCACTTAGTCGCCCGCGGGGCATGTTCTAAAAATAGCTCGCCAAGCAAATCCAGAATGTATAAAATACACAAAACAAAAAAGGAAATGTAATTAAAATAATCTACCCTATGCATAAACGAAACCTAAATCATAGCAAACTCTATCTACAACTCTATATCTATTTAACACCCCTCCTCCCCCCACTACCCACAATGAATATCGACCAATCACGTTCTTGCTTAATTTGCGGGACCAGCGTTGCAGTCGGGAAGAAAAGCAATGTGGCACCTCCCCGCTGATTTTCCTTCTGGCAGAATCTACACAACACATCAGCCCCATTGAACAGCCTATCATGCCAGCCTATACTGCACATGAGGCCGGGCAGAGTTTCACTGTGTGTTGCAACTTGCATATATATTTATTGCACTTGACGCACACACACGCATGGCGTAATTTCCACTGGGGACAGGGGGGACATGTCCCCCGCTCTTTTCGAAATCCCGTTTGTGTCCCCCCACTTTACAAATATGTTTATTATTATTTATTAACGCAAGCCGCCATCGCCACGGAGGAGCACACAGCCTCTGAGAGAGAGAGAGAGAGAGAGAGAGAGAGAGAGAGAGAGAGAGAGCACACCTTTATCTATTTAATATAGATTAAGTAATAAATCATTCCAATGTGTACTATAGGACAGTACAAAAAAAATATGCATAAATAAAAAGAAAGAATGCTAACAACATAAGATAAGAATAAACAAGTTTAAATCATTTGTCATTGGTTGTGATCATATTCTAAAGATGTTTGGATTATTGAAAAGTATACAGCTCCCTTTCATCTGAGTGTTGAGAGCTGTATCCATTAATTCATTTTGTGCTCAAAGTGCACCAGATTGATGCATTTCACTTCAACATTTAAAAAAACATCTTCCCGGGGGTGCATGCCCCCGGACCCCCCTAGAGGAGGTGAGGTCCACCCCCAAATAAAGCAGGTTAAAATAATTAAATTGAATACATGTTCTTTTAACACTGAAAACGGGTCCCACAGACCCAAACAGCACACAAAGGTTAAAGGTAATCATATCATAATGTTAAAATGTGCTAAATATATACACTGCAAAAAAACAAAAAAAAGAGGAGTAAAAGTAGCCCCCGACTTGTTTTATTTTTTTAAAGTAGCCCTCACCCTAAAAAAGGTTGGTGACCCCTGGTATAGATGTTTACTTGTTGCCCTTCTGCAATAGCTTTTGTCAGTGCAATTATCTCTGCCAGTTGAGCAGAGGCTGGTTGAGGAAGGATTTCTGCTTCGAGTGTTGTCATCTGGATTCCCTCTTGTAGCACCACCGCATAGGATGAAACATTTCCGTCAGGTCCTTTGTAGCAACATCCATCACTGTAGAGGGTCTCCAACACGTCGATCGCGAGCTACCGGTAGCTCGCAAGCCCTCAATAAGTAGCTCGCCAAGCAAATCCAAAATGTACACCAAAAAAAAAGGAAATCTAATTAAAAGAATCTACCCTATGCATAAACGAAACCTCAATCATAGCAAACTCTATCTACTTACTACAACTCTATATCTATCTAACACCCGGCTCCTCCCCCCACCCCCCACAATGAATATCGATTATCACGTTCTTGCTTGATTTGCGGGACCAGCGTTGCAGTCTGGAAGAAAAGCAATGTGGAGCGGCACCTCACCGCTTCATAAGGAGTTTAACCTTTCCTTCTGGCAGAATCTACACAACACATCAGCCCCATTGAACACAGCCTACTCATGCCAGCCTATACTGTACAACACATCAGGGGCAGAGTTTTACTGTGTGTGTGTTGCAACTTGCATATTTATTGCACTTGACGCACACACACGCATAGCGTAATTTCCATGGGGACAGTCCCCCTCACTTTTCGAAATCCTGTTTGTGTCCCCCCACTTTACAAATATGTTTATTTTATTTTTTTAACGCAAGCCGTCATCGCCACGGAGGAGCACACAGTCTCTGTGAGCGAGCGAGAGAGAGACAGAGAGAGAGAGAGAGACACAGAGAGAGAGAGAGAGCACACCTTTATCTATTTAATATAGTTGTAACAAATAAAGTAAGAAATCAGTCCAATGTGTACTATATTGTATTTAAAAGGGGAGTGATTAGTAAAATATGCATAAATAGAAAGAAAAAATGCTAACTAGGTAACATAAGATAAGAATACACAAGTTTAAATGATTTGTTATTGGTTGTGATCATATTCTAAAGATGTTAAAATAATTAAATTGCATACATTTTCTTTTAGTAAACACTGCAAACGGGTCCCACAGACCCAAACAGCACACAAAGGTTAAAGATAAGCATATGTTAACATGTGCTAAATATATACACTGCAAAAAAAAGAGGAGTAAAAGTAGCTCACGACTTGTTTTATTTTTTGAAAGTAGCTCTCACCCTAAAAAAGGTTGGAGACCCCTGCTGTAGAGTGTTAGCTCGGCGTTTGGTTGAGGTTCTGTAGCCATGTCTTTTCTGAGTTTGAAGTATTTTGCTGTGACATCTTCGCAGTTGTGTGGTAGATGGGTGTCTGATGACATTCCTGTGGCCATGTTGACATGTGATGACTCGTAGCTGATGTATGGTTGCTTTAGAGCCTCTGAAATTCTGTTCATTCATGCTAAATGTCTGTCCTTGTTCAATATTATCCAATTTTGAACTGTGGTACATCAGTGGCCTTCTCTCTCCCTCCTTTTTCTGAAACAATACAGCATTTAGAGGAGATTGCATTATTCCACTCAGAAAAAGTTATTTCAGTCAGTCTTCATTTTCTGCTGCTCAGCAATGGAACTCAATCCCATCTCCAATCAGAGACCAGACCACATTCACTTTATTTAAATCAAAACTCAAAATATGGTTAGTGAGGAATCAGCTCTGCCAACACTGACCCAATCTTCTGCTCCTTACAACCCACTGCCTGTGTTTTAACACGTTTTAACATGTTCTTTTGTTTTGTTTTAATGTTCTGTATTTTAAATAGTTTTATTTAAGTATCCGAGTAATGTATGTTGCATGTTTTAAATGTATTGTATTTAGTTGTTTAAAATGAAATGTGTTTTAGGTTGACTTTTAAAATCTGTCCAGGGACTACAGATGAAAATCTTGGCTAACTCTGGCACATTTACAGAAATGTTCATTAATGTGCACTGTCCCTGTTAAATAAATGAATAAATAAATAAATGTACTATCCCTCCTGTTTCAGAAACATCCAGATAGAAGGGGTCGTCATAATCAGGTGTGGCCAGGTGAGTGGCTTGTCCCAATGCTTGTTTGGTGCGTGTGAACGTATCCTCAGCTTCTGGGGTACATATTAGGGTTGCAGTCAGGTTTCTGTTCCCTGCGATGGTCAGCATGTCTCTGAGAGGTTGTGTTAAGTCGACATACCGTGGTACGGGATTTCTGCTGTAGCCTGTCAGACCTAGGAATGCCAACATTTGTTGGACAGTAGTTGGTTTACCATGGGAGAGAATGGAGGATCTCTGGGCGTCTGCCCAGGAACGTGACTGTACGTCTTGCGACCTGTGTCTTTTCTTTCTTTACCTTGTAGCCGCTACTTGCAAGGAGGAGGAGCAGGCGTGTTATTGCCTCAAGGCAAACTGCTGCAGTAGGAGCGGCTAGGAGTAAGTCATCAACATATTGTATGAGGACAAATCCGGCTGGTAGCTGGAAGGGGGCCAGGTCAGTCTTGAGTGCTTTGTTGAAGAGCCCTGGGCTGTCTCTGTATCCCTGCGGCAGTCTGTTGTAGGTGTACTGTTGATTTTTTTTTTTTTGGATTTTCGTAAATGCAAAAATGTCTTGTTCATCTTCGTGTCGTGAGAGACAGAAGAAGGCATTTGCCAGGTCAATCACAGTGAAATACTTGTGTTCTGGGTTTAAATTATGTAGTGCCAAGTAAGGATCTGGAACCGGACTGCTTGTCATGGTCATGCACCATTCTCCAACCTTTGTTTTATGCTTTTGGCGCGGGAAGGAGAAGGGTGTTCCAGTTTGAACGCGTGGGCCTGAGGACACCTGCCGTGAGGAGTCCTTCAATGGTGTCTTGGATACCGGATAGCTGCTCATTATTGAGCCTGTATTGTGGTCTCCATACTGGCACCTGGTGGTTGCGAATCTTGACATTGACCTGGTGATGCTGAACACATCCAACATCATATGGTCCTTTTGTCCGCAGGCTATCCGGCACTGCGGCCAAGGCATTTTCGGTATCTGGGTGGTTGGTGAGTTCTCGCCCATGGTCTCTTTCGAGGTCTTGTTGTTCTAACAGGCCCAAGTCTGTGTTGGCATGTGTGATTTTCCACATGGTGCCGTCATTGGAGACTGAGAGTTTGGGCGATGCGGTTGTGTGCCAAGTAAGTTGAGTTGCCTTTTTGTAGGCGAGAGCGGGGGATGGAGAGCAGGCCCGTGTCTGAGGACCGCAGACTCCGAGAAGGGGTGTAGGGATGGAGGAGGTCCGATAAGTACTGGGGGGCGAGGGTATGGAGGGACTTGTACGTGATGAGGAGTGTTTTGTACTGAATCTGGGACTTGACCGGCAGCCAGTGGAGGTGGATGAGGGTGGGGGTGATATGTTGCCATGGCTTGGTGCAGGTGAGAAGCCTGGCGGCAGAGTTCTGGACGCATTGGAGCCTGTCCAGGGTTTTGCTGGGAACCCCGGACAGGACTCCATTGCAGTAATCCAGACGGGATATGATGAAGGCGTCAGAGACGACAGAGTCAGAGAGTGAAGGCCGGAGTCTGGCAACGTTTTTGAGATGGTAGAAGGCGGATTTGGTCATGGATTTGATATGCGCCTGGAAAGAGAGGGTGGAGTCCAGGATGACTCCCAGGTTGCAGACTTCAGTGGACGGGGAGATGGAGCAGCCGTCAATGGAGAGAAGCAGGTCACCAACCTTCTGGAGCTGCACCTTGGGAGCCACAATCATGAGCTCTGTTTTATTGCTGTTGATTTTGAGCAGGTTTGATGACATCCAGAGTATTGATCCATGGTTTCCATTTCATGTAGGTTCTTTGTACCTCTGGGGTATCAGGTCCTGTTGTCAGCAGTCTTGACCAGAAAACCTTTGTGAGTTCAATTGTTGGCGCGGTAGCTGGTGAAATTAGCATGATCTTGTTGCCGTGTGAGGGAGTCAGGTGTCCGATGGGGAGTACAGTGTATGGCCATACCAGTTTTTGTAAGCAGGTCATGGCCCAGTGATCTTGGGCACCGCAGTGAAAGCAGTTCTCGTGCCTGGGGGAACCTCTGTCTCTGTATCCGCTTCTGGGCCCTCCTCCTCTAGATGCGGAATAATATGGTTGCTGGGCGTATGGTGCTCCTGGCCATATGGACCAGTCGGGTTGTGGTGCTGGTGGAGCAGGTGCGGTCATAGGTTGCTTTTGCTGCTTTTCCTTGTCTTCCCGAAGTAGTTGTGAGACGATATCTTGTATGTCAATATGGAAGTCGCTCATTGCGGACATTTGGGGCACGGCTTTGGCCTTTTTCTTGTTTGTTTCGTTATCTTTTTTGGCTACTTGAGCCTTCAGGAGTCGTTTGGTGAGAGCCTTAACTTCATTATCTTCTTGGTCCATCTTCCTTTGGTGTCTTTTGTACCAATGAGTGACAGTCTGCTTCCAGTCATGGAACGGTTGCGTCTCCAGCTTTACGACATCCTCCAATGCTGTCTGTACTGGTTTTGGGAGACCCTTTATGACTTGGTCTCTCCATAACACCATGGTGTCCGGAGAGTTGTTATGTCGCGCCCCGGTGCTGTCTTCCCACAATTCACCTGCATGTTTCAGTTAGTCGTGCATTGATTCTGTTGGTGTTTTGGTAAGATCTTTCAAGGCCCTGAGGTTGCGTGGAGAAGGGTAATGGTGTCTCAAGGCGGCCCACATGGCAGTACGGCATTGGGATAAGGCTGGAGTGTCTGCCCTATTTGGGACTTGAGCGGTATCGAGGAACTGGTTGAAGGCATGTAGGCCCTCACATGTAGGTCATATTTTTTTTAACAATGATGGAAAAATCTGAAAGCAGTCCATCATTTTGACAGATTAGAACAAACTCGGAACAGCGCCAAAGTTTCCCCGCAGCGAGGCTCCGGTGTTATGCATGGCCGCCAAAAAGGAAATGATACCGTTTCCAAACCAACTTAGCCGTACAAATCATTGAAATGTCTGGAAGTTTTTTCTTTACGCTGTGCGCGCTCCCGCGAAGTGCAGTGGGCATGCATAACACGGCACTAACAATTCACGAGTGTGCACCCCCCTGTTGACTGTTCACAAGCGTGCTCTCCCCCCCCCCCCCCCCCCCGGTTGACAGTTCACGAGCGTGCTCTCTCTCCTTCAGTTCGTCCATGTCTTCTGGGTTTGTTGTGTCACTATGCTGTTAACATGTTCCTTCCTGTCTAGTGCTTTATCATACTTAGCCTTGGCGGGGCCCCAGTTAGACTGTCCCGCTTTTTCCCACACACTCTTCCTCTCTGCTAGCCTGCCCTTCTCGTAATTCATGATGGCGTTGCGTGCAGCCAGGGAGGGTGCGGCCTCTCCAGGTTTAGGAACGTAGCCCTTAGTTGTCCAATCCTCCCATAATTTGGTGAATTGCTTTTTTATTGCTTTTTTGTCTTTTGCAGGAGCTGCTTCTTCCATTTTGTTGAGGATCTGATCGTATAACCATTCTGTGTTGTGTGGTTCTGGTAATGTGGCCATGGTGTTCACTTTTCTTCTATGAAAATGACAGTGATGTAAGTGATTAATCCTAACAATAGTAGGAGCACCACTGTCAGCGTTAGGCTTGATACAATTGTATTACACTTCACAGTCCTTTGTACTGTAGCCACTTGCTCCGTTACTGTTACTGTTGTTGTTGTTTCTCTCACAGGTGGGTCAATTATGGCTAGTAGTACCTCTATTGTTGACTGTTCGTCTTCGCCCAATGAGTCCGTACCCATGACCCAAGTTGTCATATCATATGTGTCAATTATCTCTGTGTTTGTGCTAAATGTCTAAAAAAACATCAGT
Organism: Gobionotothen gibberifrons; assembly: GCA_943591055.1. Taxonomy (NCBI): domain Eukaryota; kingdom Metazoa; phylum Chordata; class Actinopteri; order Perciformes; family Nototheniidae; genus Gobionotothen; species Gobionotothen gibberifrons. The sequence goes on from CALSBZ010046539.1 coordinate 147,225, forward strand.
TATTTAATTTGTTATCAATGCTCTCAAATATTTAACTGTTAAATGTGCCTTGCTCTTGGGTCTCTGAGTTATGATTATGTGTGTGTTTTAATTATATTCCCTATGGCTATGGTTTGCAGTACTACATGCCCACACAATGGCGTCCTAGAGGGCCTATTCTGTGTTTGTCCGGCAGAGGCGTAAATTAGTAATTTCGACTAGATGGAGCCAAACCTTAATGTATCTTTAATCACTCTTTCTTACAGATGAAGCACTTACTTTCGGACTCCAGCTTAGCTGTTCCTGCCTACTGCAAGCCAACTCCCAGTTTGGAGGAAGGTCAAGCCCTCACACTATTTTCCAAGAGGGCGTTGCCAGATTTTCAATTTCAGGTTTTAACCAGGAGATGGCGCTTCATTCACAAATACAGAAATGATGTCGTACACAGTGCGGATAAAGCTGCTTGAATGAAGAGCATTTGAACATATACAGTAGTCTTTATATATTAAATAATCATAATAATAATGTAAATGTTTACATTACATTAAACCATGCATTTTGTAATGTCAGCATTTCATTTAGAAGAAAAGTAGTTAGTTAGTTATTTTCATGTCGATGGACACTGAATAATATTTTTGAATAGAGGATTCATAATATTGTTTGCCGAGAACAAAATTAACCATCAAGCAGCATTTTAAATTCTAAATATCCCTGCAAATATAGCAATGACATTTCTGCTTCTATCTTTACAAAACGAGTAAACAGTCACATTTGATCTTGATAAGGGATCAATGCGTGTAGTCTTTAATATTAAACATGATCGCTGGTAGATAGCCACAGAAGTCGTATCACAGTTTAATCTGAGCGGATCACTGTTTATCACAGCTCTCCACGCTGCTCCTGGGCGGAGCAGCTGAAGACTTCTCCACGCTGCTTTCAAACTGTGAGTAAACAACGTGGTGTGTGTTAGTCGTATCTTGGCTCTCTGTTCGGTCAAATATTAAAGCTACATGTGCGCGTGCGTTCGGAGAGTTTGTGTGTGTGTTCCTGCCAGTAATTAGCCGTGTCTCGGCTCGCTGTACGGGTAAATATTGAAGCTAAATTACACAACAACTACATGTCCCACAATGCATTTCGTTCTGTGACTCGCGCTGCTTGCGCACTGTCTTAATCTCAGCCATATTTTAACCGCCGGCCGACAGGGGGCGAAAGAGACGAGTGAGCGATACAGGGAGAGAAACACAGAAGAAGAGATGAGAGCGCAGCAGAGAGAAGCGGAGAGGATATCTGTATAGTTCAATGTTCATTGACAATACATATTGAATTGTACTTTCTTTATTTGATTGGCAGTCAGTTGTTGATTACATGCAGACGTTGATAAAGCTACAGGCTACTTCAATATCACACTAATTCATGAAGCAACTTAGACATTTTGATGTTCCGGACCTTTGCATGGGGACATTTTCTTATTCTTTGTCATGTTCTCAGTTCTTATTACTTTATTAAGGCCTGCTTCATAATGTACTGTATCTAAATGTGTGTTCTCTCTTACAGACAGATTTCAAAGAGGAAAAGGAAGTGTCACGAAGAAACTTGCATTTCATTTGATGTTATAATTTGTATGCATCTATCTGTTGTATACTGTATGTTTATACTTGAAAAAATAAAAATATTTCAGCATCTGAAGTAACTTTTATATACATTTGGGTGAGTAAATGAGAAAATGTAAAATGCGCTGTCCCACGGTAATTCAGAAGGCTCACAGGTCACATTCCGAACATTATTAATAATAAATAAAGTCGTAATGTTACGAGAATAAAGTCATAGTTACGAGATTAAAGTCGTAGTTTCTCAAGTGACTTGAGAAGGAGACAACAGCAGCGTCCAGCAATACAATGAGGAATGTGGAGCATCTTGTGAAGCAGTACTTTAGTTTAGGCTTCTCAAATAACGAAATAGTTGATCTTTTGGCACATCAGCATCAGATTATCATAAGTATTAGAACTTTGAATAGGTTGTGCAATAAACTATGTCTATTTTATTTCGAAGAAAGAACCAAACGGATTTGGAGGAGATTGTCTCCTTTCAGCTAACCAGGAAGTGTTTTAGCACACCACGTGACGCATCTGAACGAATCACGTTCGACAACAGAAATGTTGTCGAACCCTTGTTCACAGATCTCACTCATGGTCTCACTGCTTTCACACCGATTTGCATACTGTGTAGAGTGAGCGATTAGTTTATTCCCTCAGACGCAATTCAGGGGGGGAGGGGGGGAGAAAGTGTTCTCAAAGCTGGTAAAGGTGCAGCTAGTTTGAAGGACTTTGTATACTGCAGGGTAGCTTGTGAATTTACTCCAGGTGGAACTAAAGTCTGATTTAAGACTTGGTTATATTTCACATCATTCATCCACATCTGTGAGGTAACTAAAGGTATTAAATACCATTTACCTCTGAACTGTAGAGGAGTACAATAACAAAATAGCAAAACATTGAAATACTTAAAGTAAAGTCAAAAAAATCTCTTTTTATCACTCCATAAATCAGAAAACACTGTCAACAGTATGATTTGCCTAATGTGGGACAGTCCTAAAAAGGGGCATGGATTGTGCAAGAGCAATGGTTATTTACAGGGCTTTAGTCTTCTAATGCATTATTTTAGATATTTAAGGTGAAGGGTAAATTATATTAAATAATTGGGGGTATGTGGGGCGTAATTGGGGGTAATTGGGGGGCTCTGTTAAAATGGTATGACAAAGTCAGGGATAATGTTAGGGATAAATGTCTGAGTTTAAAAAATGGCAATTAATTTAAGCCCAAATATTCATAGTAATTTAATAAATCCTTCCAACACACGTTGTAAAAAATAGCCTAAATTAAGAAATCATTTCAATAGGTCAGTAAAAAAAAGTCGAATATGCATAAATCTGTTCTTATTATACATCCATGGTTATAACGACTCCATTTCCGCATTCCAGCTGTCCAC
>CALSBZ010046543.1:99817-116576 GCA_943591055.1 Gobionotothen gibberifrons
GTGTGTGTGTGTGTGTGTGTGTGTGTGTGTGTGTGTGTGTGTGTGTGAGTGTGAGTGTGTGTGTGTGAGGGGACAGGAAATGGAAATCAGGCGTCCCAGGCTCCATGGCAGCGCGCTCCCCGCAGCGCAGAGGCTTCAGGTTTCAGAGAAAACAGGGAGTCCCTCTAAAGCTGTCAGCAGAGCATCACAGAGGCCGGGGTATTTGGAGCAGGGGTGAGGTGGTGTCAGGGAGGGAGGAGAGAGGAGAGAAGAGAGGAGAGAAGAGAGGAGAGAGGAGAGAGGAGAGAGGAGAGAGGAGAGAAGAGAGAAGAGAGAAGAGAGGAGAGAGGAGAGAGGAGAGAGGAGAGAGGAGAGAGGAGAGAGGAGAGAGGAGAGAGGAGAGGAGAGAGGAGAGAGGAGAGAGGAGGGAGGAGAGAAGAGAGGAGACAGGAGAGACGAGAGAGTGGAGAGTGGAGGTCTGGGGTGCAGATTTTGGAAGAAAAGAGAGAGATAATGCTTTGTTGTTTTGTCCGAACATGCTTGCATTCGAAAACTATACTTTTTAAAACGTATTCTGCTATTAGGACTAAACTTTTTTTCATTTTTAAAATATATACCAAATGCATCGATCTTTGATGTTTTCTATACTTATTAACTATATAAATAGCTTGTAAATTGCTCTAATGGTCATAAACTTATACTCGTTTACAACTCATTGTTTGTTTAACCTCCCTCTCTGTTGAAAAAACAACAAGACGTACTTGGAGTCAAACGAACTGAGATTAACGTCCTCCTTCCACTTTTATTTTTAAATGATTTTCTTCATATTTGCTTAACGTTTTGCAAACCTTTCGAGTTCCCAAAGTCATTCGATTGTCACCATATGAGGAATCATGTGCAGAGAACGATAGGATAATACTTTATTATCATGTCAATTCAGATTTGTTTTCTTGCATCACAGATGTTGTTTATTTAAAAAGGCCATTACACTCACTGACAACTCAAGACCCTCTCAAGTTTATTAAACCTGGGATTTAACAGCATTTCATTTGAGGATTGACTGGTGCATAAATACATGTGTCCTTTAAAGTGGACCTATCATGCTGTATTGGAAACATATATTGTAGGGCCATACCTATACAAAACATGTCTGTGAAGTGTTTTGCTTAAAATACCAAACAGATCACCCATTGTAGCCATGCCTCATACTGCTCATACCCCTCTTTTGCAGCCATGTTAGAGAAACGCAGATCCTGGGTCCTTAGCTTAAAAAGAAAGTGGAGGCGGAGCTAATGCCTGATCAGAATTCTACCGGAGATAAAGTTAAATTCTGCTGTGATAAAACGCCATCCTGTTCTAAACCCCATCAAGGATTATGTCTGAAACAGTATGGAGCTCAAATGCTTTTTCTCTTGCGGGTTTATCACAAGGTGAGTTCCTTTTTATAGTTCCTGCTTTTTAAACACATGTGCTCTCCAGCACAGGTTAGCTCTGAGTGTTCGCGATGCTAATGTAAACAAAGACGAGATTACGTCCAAAACACGTCAGGCATTGTTTCTGATAGCAACTCTCTGTGGGTCCGCCGCCGATTTGACGTCATATCGGATGGACACGTCAGTTCGGATGGAAATCTGTATCCGCTCGTTGTACCCCCGTTTTTAAAAGATTTGGGTACGGAGGAAAAGAGAGAGGGGTTTATTTTTGTGACGCTGCGTGAGTTCCCCGACACACCGGGGACACATATTTATGTATAAAATAAAAGACATCACAAAGTGCATTTTGCATGATAGGTCCCCTTTAAATTGACAGTTGAAGTAATAGAGACATAACTCGTTTATTTAAAAAAAAGAATTGTCAGCAATTTTGACATAATGTCAGTGTTTCTGCAGATGATACTCCATGACAGACTGTGTTTTTGTTTTCCTCTGTTCTGCACCTGTTGTTTCCTCTCCTCTTTGATAAGTGTAACTTCATCTGGGATTAAGAGACCCCCTGTTTCAGCGTCTTCAATGCAATTATCCTCTGCCCCCTTTCCACACACACACACACACTCACACACACATCTCCAAAACGTTGTTTTCTTTATTTCATTAAATGCAATAATTTCACTGTGGTAGGGAAAGAAAAAAACCTCATTAAACTAATTAGGATTGCCACAGAAGACTCTTGAGGCTCCTTTTAGACTCTGCTCTGAGGATTGTACCCCAGTGTGTATCTGCGTGTTTGGATCTTTTATTTCAACCGTCTGCATTTCAATGGTGATATCTGCGATCTATCGGCCTTTTGTGGCGGCGCTGAAATGACTTTGCGCTGCTGTGAATGAGGCCGACAGCTGCTGGGCGGAGATTTGCCGCCGCAATAACTGTCGGAACAAAAACCTAATCACTCCTTTTGGCCCCTCGTTTGCTTATGCTAATCTGCCATTGTGAGGAAGTGTATTAATAGTTCAGCACGAGGGTGGCATGTTTTCATCATGGAGTCGATGTCATGGCATTGAAACGAAGCAGGAGAGAGTAGATGAGCTGTGAACTCTGAGCCTCCGTACGCTTTAACGGTTCCCTGAAAGCATCGAGTTTACAGGTGGTTTAGTCTGACTGTGATCACACATCTGAATCTCAGTCCGTTCTGATTGGTTAGCTGGTCTATGTGGTGATTGGTCAACCACGTAGATATTTTCCCGCCCCTTATCACGTACAATGTGTTAGTGATATAGTGATGTCACTAGGTACCAGAAGTAAACAAAGGAGTCCAATGGAGGCGTTTTAGGCTGTGTCTACAGTTTGTTTAAAACCTATATAACACACTACAGAAAGGGAAAGCCTCAAAAACCCTAATAGTCAATCTCAATCTTTATTTCTGTATATAGCATAATATATTTAAAACAGCCTCAGTTGACCAAAGTGCTGGACAGTGAATAAATACAGTATAAAATAACAAAAGGGAAGTCAAATAATAAAACAATAATTAAAAACATGATAAAAAGCACAATAACTATAAACAAATAAAAACACATACAAATGTTAAAATGTTATGTTCAACTAGTATTAAAAGCAAATTATATTAACTCTCTCCTCAAATGTTTTTTTCCCCCAAATACTGGGGATGCTCCGATCGCCAATTTTGGGGCCGATCGCCGGAATCAGTATCGGCCGATACCGATCGCCGATCTGATCGAGTGGGCGGGGCCTATGGGGATCTTCCATTTAAAGTGATGTTTAAAACTCAGTTAATGCTCATTCACTGGAGCTTCCACAAACAACAACCAACATAATTATTACATTCAAATGAAGTACATTATTCAAGTTTACATTCACTTTGGATAACACGGGAGAAATGAGCAGATAAGCGCTCTCTTTTCCCCTCTCTCCGTCACAGCGGGTGGAGCTGCAGGATTTCTGCTTCACACACGTTGCATAGCGATATTTTATTGTCATTTCGGACACCTTAAAATACTGCCAGACCGGTGAAGGCATTTTGGCGAGCTTGTTTTGCCGCGCACAGAGAAAAGTGTCATGTATTTTACGTCATGCGATCGCCTCTCCCGAACGGCCTTTATAGGCGGCCGATCGATCGGAGCATCCCTACCCAGGACTGAATCTGCTTAACTAATTAAAAAGATATTGGGTCCTTCATTAAATCCATTCAATTATGGCGGCCAAAGCAAAAAGAGACGTACGGTAATCTGGTTTAAATGTGAATTTACAACTTGTTGCTTCAACTGAAAATTAACAAATGAAATGTTGATGATTAGAAATGCATTGAGACATTTAACTGACAGGTGAAATGTACCCAAGCTGATCACCTTAGCAGATCCTGATCAAAACCGATGAAGTTGACGATTGTCAAAGTTGGAACACAGAGAAGATGTAGCCTCCTGTTGCCTCAGAGCTCAACAAACAGGAAGTCAGACAATTTGGTATAGAGAGGTTGTTTTTCGAGTTTGAAGTATGTCTACTCTTTATGTATAATCTTGACATATCCCTTTGATTCAATCCCTTAAGTCCTCATGCATTCCTCTTTGTTCTCCTATAAACACAACCCACTATTCCTCCTGTCGGCTTTGAATGACTTGATGACAGGGAGTCTCTTTGATGGGTAATTGGTCTCTTAAATCACCTCCAAATCACACACATGGAGGAAGCATCGTAGATTAAAGGCAACTCAATTAGCCCTCGTTACCTGATACCTTTCGAGACGTCAGACCGCCACCTTCCCCTCCTGCACATATCCTATTCCATATATCCACTTTTGACAAGAAACAGACATCTACAAGCGGCGGCCCCTCGACCACCGGAGAGCTTCATCTTTGTTGTTCCTTGTTATATTCCAAACAGCCTCTGGAGACATTAGGAGAGGAAGAGAGGGATAGTTTAGTGGACGAGAAGGAAGCAAGTGTTGACAGCTAAAGTGACAGTCGTTTTCTACTTGATATATTTAAAAAAAATGTCAGCACATTTTTTTTCCATTCTTTCAATCAATCGTTCTTGACTGATTGATAAGATAGAAAGGTAAAGATTACACTTTTTTTAAACTTCCCCTTGTGATTTAAAGCATAGTTTCTCCTGCGGGCCTCTAAGATTATTCAAATAAGCAACCTGAGAAGGAAACATCCCTCTGTGGTTAAACTCTTCCCAACCTTTAGACATTTGCTTACTTTTAGACCGGCACTCCTTAAGGTTTCAGTCCCAGCTGATGTTAGCCAATATTTGGCCTTTTTTATTCAATATTTATGTGAGCAACTTTGATTTGTCTTTGTCTAAAAGCTATGGGCATAGATATGTCTCATCATTATTTGTGTGAACATACAAATAATTTGTGTGTACATATGTGAGTGTAAATGTAAAACACCATCCACAAATGCATTTAAAAGATTTGCAAACTCACAAATACATTTGCAAGTATAAAACGGATCTGCAAATACGCTAAATATTTTCACAAATAAAAAAAAAAATCTGTGAATATCTCTTTAACATTTACAACTTTCGATCAGGCATTTGTGAATCCATTTTGTATTTGTCGACCGAAAAATGCGCCTGCGGATCTCAAATCTCTGCTCGTGGATCTCACATTTCTGCTTGTGGATCGTCTTTTTACACACACAGAATTTTGAGACATATTTTCCGCCTGGTCTCCGCTAAAATCTACTTTTATGTTCACACAAATAATTATGAGACATATCTATGCCCTATAAAAAGCTCACTAAGTCAGCTCCTTACTTTTTCAGTTATTCCCCGCAATATTTTGAACTAATCCGCTGTCGGAAAAATTCGGAAAATGACCGCTATCTTATTTTGTAGATGTTTAAATGATTAACGATATGCCTCAGAGCTTAGTTGAAATCCAAACAAATCGCATTGCGTGAATTACATATATATTTATGTTTGGTTAAATGCTTTTCCGCGGTAGAATAAATGTTCGCTTTGCATTATCAGTCACTTTGCCACCCAGTTTGTATTTCTGTATATAGAAATATTGCAATAACGGCTGTCAATGGTCACGTTTAACCGCTTGAGATTGATCTGGAGACCTTAACACGTTAAACATTTTTACAAGAGGAGCAATCAGCGCAAGAGACATGTGTTGCATCAACCGAAGAACCACCATTACCTATTCATGCCATACATTCAGAAATCATGTTCATCACACATGGCAGTTATATTAAAACAAAAACATGTACACTTATACTGGTTGTAAAGCGCATGATAGATTGTGCCTTAACACGTATAATATGGTTACCACCGTAAAGGTTGGTAACCATTGCTCTCACGGACATTCTAGGTATTTTTTTTTTACTGTAATATGAAAGAGCAGTGGTGTACAGACCAGCCAGACCTGTGCGAGACTTATTGACCCACACCCCCCCCACCCTTTCAGATAATTGATCAGCAGCACATCCACTACCAGCCCCCACCCCCGCTTCCCTTAGGCCGGTTAGTGCAAATAATGGCTAATCAATATACGCTGAAGTCCCCGTGAATGTGCTTTTAACACTTGATTTATGTCACGGCAACACGGCACTCTCTTACTCACTCCGCTTACCAGACAATCAATTCAACCAATCACAGTGAGGACCAGTCTTTATGATTTTCCTATTTAATGTTTTTTATTACACGCCATATATAGATCGGAGTGACCTCAGCGACTCGCCGTGATTAGGTGAGATTATGGCGCCGCGGTTAGGTCACGTCTGAGGTTTTATCGACAACGTATTTGGAGTATGTAGATTTGTATTGATTGGTGATTTTTTTGTGTCCGCTGTTCATCGCTCAGTGTCGCCGAGCAGCTGTCAGCGGACGTGTGCTAATGACAGGAGATCAGTGCATCAAAAAGGGATTTCTCTCTGCCTTGACGAGTGTGAGGTTTGAGGTTTGATCCATCTGTGCTCTCCATCCTGAATCCATTTTAATGAGAGGGGCGGTCCAGTATCAGCAGCACACACAGAAGGATGTGAATAATGACCATTCATTTCATCACCTATTGCCAGAGCCCCGCATGAAATATTCAGATTCCCTGTTTCCGTCCAACTTACAGTCAAAAAAACAGAAGTATACTATTTGCAAATATTCAAAATAGAGTTGAACTTCAAAGCCTACATTTTGAGAAGCTTGAACTCTCTTGGGGAAAGACTTAAACAGGTGATCAGATGTCAAAGTGCCGTACTTTCATCAATATATGTACAATTATGATGATATACTTAATTGTCGGATAAAGTTTCAACACAGCAGCTTTATTTGCAACATCAACAAGGACAAATGTCAAAAAAGGAACAAAGAAAAACTGACATTTAACATACAATTACTACCACGGAGCGCGATATGTTCAAGACATTTTGATGTACGTTTGACCTGGGCTTTAACCCCTTTTAGGCTTGACTGGTGCATACAAGAGACCCTGTATATTCAAAGCCAAAGACAATGCTATTATAGTATGTTGATTTATATAGTTTCTCAAAGAGTTGACCTACAGTCTTTGAGTGGATTGTGACGGAGGAATTTTTACTTTAAAGCACTAGACAAACACATGTACCATTACGTTTTGCAATGGTGTAGAACACTCATAATCAAAGATGTAAAAATAGAATTTGTCTACTTGCCCATAAGTCAGCAGAGAAAACACATTGACAGAAAGAAGACATCCATCTGTTTGCAACTTATATCAATATTACTTGTATAGATGAGCTGAAATTACGGCCCCGCCCACTTTTGGTGGAAAACAACACTGCATTCATTTGAATGGCGGTCGATACAAATTCTGAACTTTTTGCCAATCTGATCAGAAATGTAAGAAAACCGTGGATTTTTGGATCTTCAAAGAGCCCGATTACGATGGCCAGTCAGGCAAACAATTACATTAAGTCATTTGAAATCGACGATCGCGCTCGATATACGGTTAAATTAAAATCAGTAGGCGGAGGCTGAAATTTCGCCGGCTGTTACTCTCATGAGCGAGGCGGGACATAATAGTTGTATCATACCAACAAGCTGCTGTGTCGTTTATTGCACCTCAAACATTAAAACAAATCCAGAGTTCAGTGTTTCTGTACTTCCTCTAAGAAGAAAGGACAGTAACAGAAGAGCTCTGTGGCTTCAGGCTTGATCGCCATTCAAATGACAGCGTTGGTTTCTCCCAAAAGTGGGCGGGGCCGTAAAGTGACGTAGATGTTGCTCTCATCTATGGACATCGATCGCCTACTGCTATATTTTACCATATATCGAGCCCGATCTTCGATTTCCAATGATTTAATGTAATTGTTTGCCTGTCTGGCCATCGTAATCGGGCTCTTCGAAGATCCAAAAATCCATCGTTTTCTTACATTTCTGATCGGATTGGCAAAAACGTCAGAATTCGTATCGACCGCCATTCAAATGACAGCTTTGTCTTCCCCCAAAAGTGGGCGGAACCGTACTTTTTGCCCTGAAGTGACGCATGTGTTACTCTCATGTATAGACTATTCTGCACTATTTCTATTTTATTGTATTTACTTGCACTATTTTATCTGTTATATTGTGTTGCACTGTTGGAGGAGCCTGTCACCTAAGATGTTCATCGTCATAACTACACACTAGCTATGCTCAAATGACAATAAAAGCCTTGAATCTTACATCTTGAATCTTGAAGAGGAGGGTGGGAGTCTTTGTATTCCCCTCCATATCTATACATATGCATGGGTAGAGTAGAGGGATTTTGGGGGTAAAGGATCTGTCCCAGGAGGGGTGATCCGGTGGCAGCGCGGCCCACTCACAGTGCACCGAGGCTGGGGAAGAATGCCCTGACCTTCCCCTCCCTGTGGATCTGATTTCTGAGCGTTATTCAGGAAGCAGTGATGACAACCACACGGAAACCATCCCTCCCTCTCTCTCTCTCTCAATTGCCTTCCTCGTGGCCGTTTGACTCTAAAGGAAATCAAGAGTTTCCAGGGTTACATTCTGCGCTCTATAATCAGTCGTCAGCCACACGAGTAGTTTGTCATTGTCGGGGAAATGTGGATATGGTTGTTACAATCTTGATTGCAGGATTTTGTGATGAAATTGACGTTTAAAGGGGCCCATTTATGCTACTTTTCAGGTTCCTTTTTGTATTGAGTGTCTCTACTGTGACATGTCTCCATGCTTTAATGTTCAAAAAGCTCTTCGCTCTTTTGCTGTAGCACCTCTTTTTTTTTTACATTTGTCGGAAAAACAAGGAATTCCGTTTTTTTATTTTATTTATATGAATTATGAGAAAAGTCAGAATTCTTCAGAAAAAAGTCAGAAATTAAATTGTTCAGAAAAGAAATAGAATTTTTGAAAGTCCGATTTTTTTTAGAACATTTTTCAATTATGAGATTTCCCTAAAATAAATTCAGACTTTTTCAAAAAACTCAAAATGATGTGATTTTCAGGTGAAAAAAAAGATAGTATTTTAAGATTTTAGAAAGAATCCGATTTTTTTTTGGTTGAGATTCTCATACTGCCTGTGCTGCAGCACCTCTTTTCACCCTCTGTCTGAAACCAGAGCCCAGTCTGCTCTGATTGGTTAGCTGGCCGGCTCTGTTGTGATTGGTCAACCGCCTTTGCAGGCCATTTACTGTACATGTACAACATACCTATAACACACTAGAGCAGGGATCACCAACTACATTTGTCCAAGGGCCAACATTATTCCTAGAGACACTTTCGGGGGCCAGCGATTTTTATATATAGCCCTGAATTTTGAAGTTGTTGACCGGGGGGGGAGCGTGCTGGTGGAGCATGCTCATGTACTCTCAAGTCGCCGGATCCTCGTAGCGGGGGCTACTGCGGAGCGCATAAAGCAGACTCTTCACGCTAACGAAGGATCACTTCTTCTTCAGGGCAGGGAAGTCTACGCAGTATGCAGGCTACTGTCCCGCAGCTGCTGCCTCTCTCTGTTGGACTCCGGTACTGCACATTACTCACGAGACGTTGTAAAAAAGTGGGGGGCGAACGCACTAACCACTCCTCCAGCGCCACAGCGCGTGCCGGATGAGAATGTCTGGCGTGCCAGATTTGGCCCGCGGGCCGCCAGTTCATGGCCACTGCACTAGAGGAAAGGGAAAACCCAACAAACAGAATAAGGCCTCTTTAAACTGGTTTTCCATTCATATTTTTAACTCATTCTGGTATTAAGGAAATTATTTAAAGTGTATATTTCCTTAAACTAGCTGTGACTTTTTAGTTTTTTTATAGAACTGTTATTCAGATTGCTCCATTAAAGCACAAAAACTCAAAATGTCAGCGTGAAAAAGAAACTGAAAAGCCAAATGTTCCAATACTTAAAAAAATGAGCTGATGGACTCCTGCTGTGTTTTCCATATTTTAAACCAGAGTGGTATTCCCACACACTGAGACACAGTTTCCTCTTACTCATTGCGTAATTGTGTAATTATAGGTATTTTACTTGTCATTATTTTACTTTATCATTAAGGCACACAAATCCTCGACAAAAGGAAGCTTATGCGTTTTTAGCTGGTATTTCTGTATATTAACATTAATATGTATTATATCCAGATTGCTAATCCCTCTAAAAACAGTAGATGTGGCTCTGAATGCTCCGTCACTAATCCATAGTGACATAAATACTATTATCCCTGTCGAGGTATTTTTAAAGGGGCATGTATGTGAGCTTTTAAGGAACACATGTTGGAATGAACTAACCCTTGTATCCTGTCACATTTTGTGAATTTTCACGCTCCATGGACCTTGAAAATCCCAGCGATCGCACGCTCACAGAAGAAGGTATGACATGTGGTATTTATATGTTAATAGATAGTCTCTAAGGTATTGCAAGCAGTTATCTTCCTGCAAACCAGATCTGGATCAAAACTGTGTCATTTGCAAATATTTAAGAGTGGTTTGGTTCTCTTGGGAGTGAGAGTGTGGCACTTGAAGGCAACGCAGGTAAATCAAGGACAGTTTCAGAAACGTCCAATTAACAGACTTTATTATTTTATTTTTTTTATTGAGCCATGAGTTTACATTTATACAGCCAATATTTTTTTTTTTTCCCCCTCCCGGTCCTAGCTAGTAAATTAAATAACTAAATAAATAAATAGATACATGTATAGGTTAAAGTAATGTAGAAGATAATATTAAAAGAAAATTAATGGATAAGGGAATAAAGAATAGTAACAGTAATACATGTACCCATATACTCACATATGTATATCCACATATACACATACATGTGTGTACATACCCACACATATGTACACATGCACATACATACACGTACCTACATACATACATGTATACAAAGACGGAACAAATAAATACAATACAAATTAAAATAAATTAAAATTAAAAAATTAAAATTCTTGTGTTTTTTATTTTTATTATTATTAATTTCAATTAACAGACTTTTAAATTCATTATATAAATAGACACTCTTTGCATTGTCCTGTGTAACAAACTCCACCCATCTGACCCCGAGAAAGCTGAAACAAACCGTGTATTTGCAAATACTTTGATCCAGTGTCAGATTAGCATTCATGAACTCTCATGGAAATGTCAAATACTTCACGGTATTTGAGTAGATTTCCCGATGAAAGTCAATGAAATGCTTTCTTGTAGAATTTCCAGAAAGGTAGTTCATAGTGCGAGGAAAAGATGGAATTAATGGATTTATGGAGGTTTTTTAGGGGTTTGATACGAGGGAATATTAATATTTGCTGGAAAAGTTACCATTATTAGAAACACTTTTTTATATATATATCCAATTCAATATTACATACGCTCATGGTACAAGAAAACAAAGTGTATTTTAGTCATATTTACATACAAACATTTACTTATTCTTCAGCCTTTTTGTCCCCTAAGTGAACGATACACACTAAAATATGAAAATTAATGTAAATATATAAAACATTTTGTAAATAACAGCAGTAAATACTTTATGCTACAACAAAAACTCTCACAGGCATAATGTTAATGTCTGCAAGGTGCTAGTTTGATGTTTTCTACCACTAAAAATCACCGAAATTCAATCAAATATGGATATAAAACTTACAGGACGTTACCCTCTTACAATCGTTTAGCAGATATGATGAAAATGCTGGAAGATGACTTTCTGTCAATATGTACAACTGTACGAAAGTCCCTGATGTAGAAAGGCATCCTAACTTTATATTTACATATACACTTTAACTAATTATTTATTTTTATGTTTCCCTTCTTACACACACAAATAGGAATTTCAATATATATATAACAACATACAATACATCCTTAAAGCTACAACAAAGAATCGCAAAAGCACAATGTCCACATATGGAAGTTTACTATATGCTGTAATATATCACGTAAAATACCATAAATCCACTTTAAATATGGTTTAAAACATATTTGTTACCTTGCTTTAACAGATATGATAAGGCTGGTACATCGCTTCAGTTTCTGTGCTGTCATGTACAAACATCTATCAAAGGGGGGAAGGCAGCCTAACTAAGAAGAGGAGATGATGGGAAAACATAAGAGAGGGAACTGGAGAAGACATTACATCTCAAAGCTAATGTGTAACAGTAGCAGATATGGAAATGTAGCAGAGGACTAAACGAAAGGATAAAATGTCTAATATCAATCCCACATCCTCCACAACTCAATGTAAAGTATATTGGCAATGATTGAAGGGCTTTGTTCCATGATGAGATGGCTCCTCGAGCACAACAGACAGCAGAGGAATCATGATCCTCAGGCCCCTTGCATAAATACTGAGGTCCCCCCACACACACACACACACACACACACACACACACACACACACACACGGTCTATCACTTCAAACAGCCCGGACACACAACTAATGGCGAAAGGGTCTCTTAAAGTGGCACACTTAAGCCCAGCACATCCCCCCATACCCATAATGCCTTATTTATGGCCCCCTGGTCCGCTATAAACCCAGCCTGTGTCAGCATCTGACTACAGGGCCTCCAGGGATGAATCCACCCCGTGCCAGAACATAGTCCGCACCCTTTACGTCCCTCTCCTCTTATTCAACTCCTCTCCCGGGGGGTCGGTGTTCTCAGCAGCATGACAGAGACTACTATAATTCAGTGTATACTGCTTAGAAAACCAAGGTGGTGCAAGTGAAATGTTGTGTAATGCACGAGTCAACACGTTCCATGCTCTCTTGAGAAATCTGATGTTCAAATTCATCTGTTGATTGAATGTTTCTCATAACTCTGTCATTATGCTGCTGTCAAATCCGTGTCTGAGTGCTCTACGATGTACCTCTGTGGAAACATTGGTTTATATTTGAGTATGTCAAATGGTAGGTAGGTAGGTTCAATTAAGTGTTTGCTCAGCTGCATGACAGAGACTACGTTCACACTAAGATGGGTGCAAATGTTTTTCAAATTCAGTCCGTTCACCTCCTCCCCTCCATCCTCCATCCTCCATCCTCTCTTTGAAGTCTCCTCCTCGCCGGACCCTTCCTCTTCCTCCTTTTGTGCTTTCATTCACTCTTATCTCGTCTCCTCTCCTTACTTTCGGCCCTAATCTATAAATATTTCCCTCCAAATCCTTCAGTCCGCCTTTCATCCATCCCCCTTGACTTGCCACTATCTCCCTTAACTTCTCTTCAGCTTCTACTTAAGTGAAAAAATGATCAGAATTATATATTCAGAATCAGAGAGACATCCTTTCTCTCCAGCTCTTTCATCCCAGAAAGGCAATGTCCCCCACCTGAATAATTCAACACCTACTTTCAGGCCCTCTTCAAACTTTTGAAAGGAAGAGTATTTTGGATGATCCAGTCACAAATTGATGAGAAGTCACTTGAAGAAAGGGTCACTTTGTGTCGTAAAGTGGAGGCCGCTTTCACACCAAGTACTTTGCCGTACTTAGTTCCCAGCACTTAGTACCCAGCACTTAGTGCCCAGCACTTAGTTCCCCCATGGAACTAAAGAGCCGATCGCGTTCACACCGGAATAAGTTCCCTGAGGAGAGATTAGGCAAATGAAGCCGCTGACGTCACTTCTTCTTCTTCTGCTTTGGGTTTACTGGCAGGCCGCAAACCACTTCACGGCGTATACTGCCACCCGGAGTCCCCGGCCGGAAGTCCCCGGAGTTAGGGACTGGCTTCAGTAGAAGCTGCTGGGACTCCCAGCAGCTTCTACTGAAGCCTTCCGAGTAAATCGCCAGAACGTCGACACCTCCTCATCTCCACCGCTCCCATGTGTTATTTTGTGTTGCCATAAATTAGTCTCTCTCCGTTGGTGCGCTGGGCTAATGCTAATGCTAATAATGCTAATGCCAGCAAATACAATGGCGGCTTCACAAAACGTTTCAGAGTTTTACGGGCCGTGGTTTGCAATTCGCCCAGCCAATCAGAAATTGGAACTTCTTTCTCCCCAGGAAAGTACCACCTCTCTAGCAGGGACTGAAAAGGCGGGAACATTTCTCATGAACTAAGTTCTCTTTTTGGTGTGAACGCAAAATCCCAGGAACTATCGGAACTAAAAGGGAAAAGTACTCCGGTGTGAAAGCGCCTATTGGCTCAGATTAAATAAAGACATATTATGATTGACATTGGGATGTTAGCCTTTGCAGACCATTAACATGCACACACACATATGTAACACACTAAGATAAGATAAGATCGTACTTTATTGATCCCAATTTTGGAAATGTTTGTGTTGCAGCAGCATAAAGAGACATGGCATTGTACGATAAAAATTAAAAGACATAAACAAGAAAGTAGAAAATGTACATGTTGAAGGGAAAACTTAAAAGGGCATGATATATTGTATGTAATGTAGAATTAAATTACTTATAACATCCATTATAACCAATTAATTTGCTTTGTATGAATCGTATACATCCTCAAAGCCAGACTATCAGATGGTATCTCTCTATATCTTGTTCCTTTTGCCTTATCTCAGTCTAAGGTATTACAGAAATGGAGAAATGCGTTATATAAAATGTAAGATAATGAGGCTTCGCCAAAAATGTCCTCCTTTCAAGCTGCTGTTTTTAGAATCAAGAGATCATGTAGAAATATTGAACACGTTTGCAGGAGAGCTGTTTGTTTCCTCACCTTTTATCACGTCTTCCTTTGACTTCCTACACAGTCTCACCTCCTTTGTCCCCTCCACACTTGGCATGTGTCCTCACTCCCCATGCTTCCTTCCTTCCTTCCTTCGCTGTCTTTCTTCTTCACTCCTTCATCTGCCACCCTAACCCTCGTCTCTCCCCCTCCATCCTCTCTCAAAGACTTCCCCACGCAGAGATCTTGACAGCGTCCCCCAGAGAGGAACCAGCCCCCCCCCAGAGGGAAATGAACCGTGTGACGGGTGTCTGCCAAAAACTCGGTGACACCTTTTGAGTTTCCCACCGGGCTCTTTGATGGGCTGCACTTTTCATGTGTGTGTCTCTCTGTTGCGTCAGGTAGAGCAGGGGGTTTCAAACAATTGCAATTAAAATGTACCGAAATGCCCTTTTTCTGTCTTTCCATAATACAGTTACAGGTTTCTTTGTATAGGACCACTCCGAATGCAAATTCATGGAACAACAAGAGAGAAAAAAATCTATTTTTTGTACATTTCTATTCAACAATTACAATCCTTTTGAACTTCCAAAACGTTTTAGCTGCTATAATTGAAACGGGCGGCTTAGGCTTTTTATTTTTGATATAAGTTGGTCTTTATTTCAGTGTAGTGTTACAATACAAACCAAGTAGAAATTGTAGATAAATCCCAGGACAAGCTACCCCTATTTTATTGGTTGAACATTTGTATAATTCATCGTTTTTTTGGTCCGAATAACAATCCAAAACCTACAGCTATTCATTTCATTACAATGCAGAACGGAGAATATCAAATATTATAATATATAACATTTTAAAGCGATGCAAAAATATGTGCCTTATTTAAATCAAAACTACATGCACAAGAATGCTGGAAATATAATGAATGCATCACATTCATATGCATACATTTACAATACACACGCACGCACGCATGCACACACACACACACACACACACACACACACACACACAGCCTTAGTGTAGTCACCCTGTCAACCCTTCAAAAAGACTGTCTGTGTTTACTGCCAGAGTCCAGACACACACACACACACACACACACACACACACTCGCTGGGTGCAGTCACTGCTACCTAGTTAGGAGATGTTTTGACAGCAGTCTGGGGGATTTGTCTGCCAGGAAGTAGACAGTATCCTGGGTGGGAGATGGTGGGGAGGGGGGGGGGTCCAGCAGATTCCCTGTATCACCTGTCCACCATAACATGCACTGTTGCCTTTTATTGCTCCATCATACGGGCTGGATTTACCAAGCAGTCTGCCTTTCATCCGTTAGAGGAGAGAAACCGGCCTGTCGCTGTATTTTAAATCATCTGTTGAGAAAGCGAGCAGGTCTGAAGTGAGTCTGTCCAAAGAGTGGGCAAAGAGAAAGTGAAACATTTAGGGCGGCGACTTATCATTATTTTCATTATCGATAAATAACCCTTTTGTTATTTTGTTCAGCCGAAAAGAAAGGGTGTAAAAACAGTCTGGAGTCATCGTTGTGATTTCCCACCAGGAAAGCCAGGCTCTTGTGTGTTTCATTCAACTAATAGTCCAGTCAACCAGTATTCAGTTTACTGTCATATATGGCTAAGGAAATCCACTTCCCATTTCAGAAGCTGGAACCACTGAACCTGTAGCCTTCCCTTCTTCAAGAGTTGCCAATTGATTTCCATTTGATCGATTTTTTTATTGAATCAATTAATCATTGCGGCTTTAATACAATTCCTGAGGACAACAGATGAAAGATTTGCTTCTGTCATTTATTAGACAATCTTTCCCAGGTCCAAATAACTATCTGGATGCAGATATCTCCAGCTACCTCATATCTGTTCTTAAAATGTGTTCGATCCGTATCATAAGTTCTCCAAATGGGGTTATCTTTTATTCTGTATTTATCGTTTGCTATATTCAGATTCCAAATAACTATTCTGACTCTGCAGCGGTTTAAACCTCATGAAACGCCATTTATGTGCTGATTTTCAAGACATGCCACCATCAGGAGCAACCTGCAGTGCACGCACGCACACACACACACACACACACACACACACACACACACACATACACACATACACACACAGCTCTTCCTCCCTGCCACCTCTTCTCCAGTTTACTCCCAGAACTAATTTCCCTCTGACTCACCAAACCCCACAGAGTGTCCACCTGTGAGTGGTCCCAGTGGTCAGCACAATCGGGAGTTCAGGCTGCCTCGAGTTGAAAGCCAGGAAGACGTTAAGGCATGGATGGTGGGGGGGGG
>CALSBZ010046543.1:130210-146938 GCA_943591055.1 Gobionotothen gibberifrons
CACTTGTTTTCCTCAGGGTCCTGAAGAAGATATATTTTGTATTATTTAGTCAGTTCAGGAAGGAACTGTCCAGGGGGAAATGTTAATCAAAGTTATTATGTTTCCCTAAGCCATCAGTAATTACTCTTTGAAATCCTCAAACACCCGCCATAGTCAAACCAAGCAGACGTGTCCTGGTGCACATCATCAACTTGCACTCACAATCAGGGGCGCCGTAAGGGGGTGAAAAGTTAGGACGATTGTGACTGACAGGGGCCCAAACTATTTTAGAACATTAAGAAAAAAAGGTTTAAGTAACCAATGTGATATCTTTTCATGGGGCCCAAAATCCCTGGCGGTGCCCCTGCTCACAATACATACACAGCATTAGAAACTTCATCTACTATGACTTCACCATCTTACCCCTAAGCCTCTGTTATCGACGTAAATCCCTTCCTTGATAAATATTGCAGGCAGCTTTGCTGAAAGATTAATGAACTCCAGTCTCGCTCCAGCGGTCAGAAGCAACATCCTGTGGCCGCGTTCCTTCACTCTGCCGCTAATTCCATTAAGAGACTGTTCTGTTTGGATAACCCCCGCCGTACTATCTTGAGAACACTAACTATTGTTTGACTTGGAGCATACCATTGAGTGAAATCAGAGACTGGGACAGAGTAAATATGGCATTTAGCGGATCACAGGCTTGATGGGATTCATATGTTGTTCATGCAGGGCGGTGAGTGGATTGTGAATGGAGACGTGATTTATGGCTGTAACATTCCTTAAAAACAGCTTTCAGTTTAGATAAAGGTCAGTTTCCTTCTGGGTGAGACCCTTTTCCTAAACAAGGAGCTGAGTGAATATAAACCACTGCCATTTAAAACAATGACAGCCGGATGAAGGGCCTTCAGATTCATCACCGACGAGCACCATTGATCTCAGAGCCAAAGTAATGTCACTATGGCGACCAGAGGTTGACTTCAACAGCTGCAGTGGCATTTGCTCTCGCGTGCATGCATGTCACAACCACATGTCTATATGCCCTGCACTGCAACCTCTCTCAAAGTCTCCCTTTTCCCCCCTCAATCTCACTCTGTCACCTTTCCCCCCTTTCTGTTTTATCATCTGTCATGCTTCACAGTGTGCATGTACAGAATACAGAGCCGTGTACATCCTTCTGCATTTAACACACATGTACATGCTCCCCCCCCTTGGCACGGCATCAGACAGAGGGAGTGATCTGGTTTGCATTTCTCAGCAGGGAGGCACACCAGCTTTGGCCTCTTTGTCAACATATGAAATGAAATCAGATGCCGAGGACGCCTGTCTCTGAAAATTGGAATCAGTCAACCGTGTGCAAGAATAAACCTGGGCTATATTCTCCTATCTCACCGATCGGGAAGCGTATCTATTCCCAATTGCATTCAATTTCAGTTGAATAAAAACAAAGGCCTTTTATATTCTCATTAAGGGTTTTTCTTTCTCTCCTTCCCACTCAAATCCAAACACAAGAATGATACGATTTCTTCACAGCTGGCTGATAAACCTGCTAATTATGCATGGCTCTGAGTCAAAAGCCAATTGATGTTTTTCTGTGTCTTCTTCTTCTCTCGCTGCTCTACTTTTGCCCTCGAGATGAATGGGAGGAGCTGTGGGGCTTGGGACACTCATGCATATCGTATGGACTCACACACACTTACAAACTACTACACACTTAATACACAAAGGCAGCGCTAACCACAAAGAGGCTAGCCAAGCAGAAATGAGAGGTGATGTCACACATCTGGATTTTTTTTCTGGTAAAGGGCAGGGCAGGTCCTCTGAAGCATAACAACCAACCGTGCCTTTAAGACAAGTGTCAGCCGTCATATATCGAATTCTATACCCAATCCAAAGCGGACAAGATGGTCGCCTCATTTATCCACCTGCGGAGGGCCTGCAGTTACTATCTGTCAGATCCGATGGCTGTTTCCGTCTGTCTCGAAATGGAGCTAATGGGCTGGAAGGGGACTTTGACATGGTTAGCTCTCCCTGTATCTTTTTACCGTGGGCTGATACTTGCCCAGAGGCGCTTTGTGAGGCTGTAATGGTGTCTTACTTATATTAAATGTGATACTTGGCTACCATATGGCTGACAGTATAATCACGTTTCAGCAGAAACACAAAAACAAAGGCTTATCCCAAGAGGTAATGGTCTTTAAACTAATATTTGTGTTGGTGGTGAGATTGTTCCTACCAGACCGGAGGACAATATGTGGCAAAGAGGGTTCAAAATGGTTGAACAAGCTCTCCATTGATATAAGGACAGCAGGAAGGCTACACATTTTCCGTCACAGACTGAAAACGCACTTGTACCATGGCCATTAAACCCAACACACATTTTTTTAAATGAGGGCATAAAGGGTTCAGCCCATTTGAAAAAAAGCAAATATGCCTACATGTTTCTTAATGTTCCAAGTTGGTATCTTTATGGTTGATTGCATTAATTGTTACTTGCTTTGGATGAGTGTTGGTTTAATGAAATGTAAGCGCCTTCACTACACACTGGCCCGTATTAGAGTTACGGCCCGTCCACACAGCGGCGTACGTTGACGCTTCACCATTCACTTTGAATGGGGTGACATCACTATTCGCCGAACTGCATTGTGGGAAGCGAAGCGGAGCGTTGCTGCCGTGGCTCGCTGCAAAAGTTGAGCAATGTTCAACTTTTGACGCCTCGGCAGAAGCGTCAGCCAATCGAATCAAATGCCAGAACAAGCTCTAGCCGATCAAACCGCTGCTTGTGTGTCAGGGGCGGGAGATTCATGTGATTGGTTGTTGGTCGAGTTTCAGACACGCCCGCCGGCAAGCGACAACGCACGCCGCTGTGTAGACGGGCCGTTAGGGGTTCAAGGAGTCATATAATACCGAAAAAGACAAACCACATCTGACATGTTCCTCTCTTGTTCCCTCTTTCCACACCAGGCAACCCAGGAAGAACCCCAGCACCGTCTCCCAGGACTCGTGGGATAAAGCCTACCCTCCTGGCGAAGTCTTCCAGACGGCAAAGGACAACCCACGGTACTCGAGCTACCAGGGATCCAGGAACGGCTACCCTGGAGGGGGGGGTGTCAACGCACGAGTCCTTCTGGAGGCCCAGGAGCTCCTGAGGCAGGAGCAGAGGCGGCGAGAGCAGGAAGCCAAAGGGAAGTTAATGCAGGAGAGCATCGTTAGCAGCAGCTATGAAGGATACCCCTCGGCACACCTGAAGGACCCAGCCTCCCCCAAGGGTCCGTACCGCCACGACGTGCCGCCCTCACCTTCGCAGTTAGCAAGGCTTAATAGAATCGGTTCAGAAAAAGGAAGACTTTTTTATTCTTGAGGAGTATTCTTGGACTAATGGACGAAATGCTGATCAGAGAACTTGCTACAGGAGCTAAGGGGATTACCTTGAAGAAACAGCAGCTACAAAAAGGGACAACCTAGAGGTCTTATAGCCTAGCGATGATCTTAGAGGTAAACAGATGTGAAGTGTGCTCAGTATGTGGGTGTTCGTGTTAAATCCCTCACTGTGCCGATGACCTAAACCCGTCAGTCAGTCAGCCTCCTAGCTCAGTGCCTTCTCTGCGTTCACAAACACGACGCATGTTCACATTTGTCCAGGACTCTGATTCATCGAGGTCTGGCACCACCGTGTTCTGACAATCAAATGGGCAGACAGGCGAGGGGAGTGGGCGTTCTTATGAGCCCATGGCGAGGCATTACCTTCTGTGGGTTTATGTGTGGGCATGTGACAACTTACATGTTCCACCATCAAGAACGTGCGTTGTGGCTTTACAACGTGTCCCGTGGATGACTCGTCCTGTCGGTCACAAATCATTTTCCATTCATTTCTTTTAACGTTCAACCCCCCACCGATACTTTCCCTCCGCATTCTGTTTTCTCGACTCCTCAGCGATCGAGCATCTCTCACTCGAGTGCTCCCCGGGGAGAAGACAAAACAAGGCAAAGTGTATGAAAAAAGGAGGGCACAGTATGTGTGTGTGTGTGTGTTATTAATAAAAAGCCCCCCTCATAAATGATTCATACCGTGTGTTATCTCCGCGGAGGAGACCCAGGCTGAGGGTAGACAGCTCTGATCCTCTGCCTGGCCCCCCTGCTCCGCTCTGGGCTTGCTTGCTGGCCCGCCTGCCTGTCTGTCTGGATCTCTGGATCTCTGGCTTCTTTTCCTCCTCTTGTCGCCTTTCGGTTTGTTACCTTTCTTTCTTCTACCTCAACACCCCCACCTTTATCCTCCTCTTTCGCTCATTCCCCACCTTCCTCTCATATCACCCGTCCCCTCCCCCTCCCTCCCACCCTCCTCCTCCTCCTCCCCACGTCTCCCGAGTCAGGCTCTGCACTGAATTTTTCATCACAAGCCACCTGCTGCCTGCCAGAGCCAGCGAGCGCTGCCACCAGAGGAACCGACAGAGGGCCCGGCTTCTGACATAAAGGGAGGAATAAAAGCAGCGACAAAAAAAAGAAATCCAGAATAAAGATGGGTAGCGAGACAATAAGCCTGCCAGTGTGAGATTAGCTGGAGCTTTTCTCCTGTTTTTTAACAAAAGGGTAGTGAAATTGTCCTCAGGAGTTAATTGCGTTCAATTGCTGTAATTGCTTTCTGTATTTTTACCTTTTTAAGCATTTAGCCGACACTCTTCTCCCAAAAATTACTAGTACTGCTTTCTTCCAGACATTTTAAAAGAAAGAAAGGAAGGCAATAAAGATTATAAAAAAATGTTTTTGCCGTGTGTCAACCTAAACCCGAGATTTAGTAACTTAATCGAAGGGCTAATTAGCCCGCCAGAACATTGCTAGCAGTCACAATAGCTCTCTGAATTGGCTAGCTTGCTAACTGTCAGTCAGCGGTCAGTTACGTTTGTCACTGACAGCACAGTAGGCTCTCACTGCTAAATAAGAGTAAGTATTTGGATGTATCCACTTCTGTGTAGTTCCCATTTTGTGGAGCAATTGATGCTACAGAGAGTTGTACAAAAATCACAGCCAGGTAGTATAATTAGCTTCTTCCTTTTAAAAAAAGGAAGCTAATTATGCTACCTGGCTGTGATTTTTGTACAACTCTCTGTCTCGCTGTCTTTTAAAAAGAATGCCGTGGTAATAGCTCAACCTGCGGAGCCAAAGTTTCACACGGATTTAATTGCCTGGAAAATGTGATAAATTCTGTCTTGACTGGGCCTAAAACAGGACACTTCGTTTGGAATCTGCTTTATGATATGAGGACCACAAATGAAATGTTAACTAACCTCCACTTTAATAGGGTCGAGACAATCTCAACAAAAAAAATTAAAACGATCTGAATTTCTGTTATTTGGGTGAACCTATTAAACCAGTTACTTTGTAATTCTGATTCATGCTAGCCCACTGTGTGCTGTAGTTTAAAAAAACATGGGAATTGATGACACGCTTTAAAATCCCTGCCACCATCCCACCACTTTAATTGTTGCAGTAGGTGGCAACCGATTCTCTGAGTCTGAACCTTCCCCGCATTGAAGTCCCTAATGTTTGTGACATTATTCTCTCTGCCTGTGAGCAGACAAATGAGATCGAGCTGAGGTGAAACTTAAAACAAAAGGGAAATACAAAACAAACAAAAAAGACGGCCATCATCGAGCTGTGGAAAACAAACAGGCGGTGTGTAATTGCCCTTCACTCCTACACACTCCATATGCAGAGCGAAGCCGCATGACATGCATTATCTCCTATTGGTTAATGAAGCCCCTTGCTGGGGAAGCTACAGGCTGAGTAGGGGTACTAAATGAAAGTAAGAAGATGAAGAAGAAGAAATTACCTTAATGGCATTTTCTGGTGTTTAAACCTGTATTTTAACCCGAGGAAAGTTCACAAATCTACTCTGTGATAAGCTAAACAAAAAAATCCTTTCTGCATATGTATGTTTTTAGGTAAGATGACACGAACGCAATATGGGGCTGATGAAAACTGTAACCAAATAATAAAAGCAGTGTAGTTGAGGGTAAAACATATCTCCACGAAGAGAAAGTGCTGTGAACACTAGGGGCGTCTCGATCGCAGAGAAGCACCTTTCGAAGGATTTTTTGCTCAGAACGTCATAAACCACGGGGTGTGATATCGATAAGTGCCTGATATATATATCACGATATTTTACACAAAGAGGGACACGATGTGATTTTTAGACATTTTTAATATCATATGATAATGTGTCATTCGATGGGGTACTCCTTCCTGAAGCTTTTTTTTTTATTCTATGTACCAGAGCCAACACTTTACGAGCGGTCATCAGTGTATTTGTATCCCGTTTGACATTGCCTTCAACCATGCTGTAACATGATGTGTTTTAAAGTATAAAAAGAAAATGGAAGCTGATGATGTGTAATTGTTTGTGCAAACTTTTACATGATATATTAAGAAATGTATGCAGACACTTTTTTCCTGTACATATCAAATTTAGAATAAAACGGAAGGCTGTTCCATCCTGTTTACCACTTGTGTCTGTTTTACTTTTTGTTTCCTCGACCCTGGCTTTAAACCGGGATCAAACAATGGTTTAATTAAGCAGAAGAGAGTCTGTCAAATGTCAGATCTGTCAGGTCTGGCAGCTGATGTCTTCTTCTGAGCCCAACAGAGGGGTTTATGGACACAAAAAAGACAATAAGTGACATGAAACCACATTAAGCTGTGGCACAATCGTAACTGGCTTTTCTGCAACAACCAGTGTAAGTGATCTGTTAAACACACTGAGGTAATCTCCCTGAACATCACTGTTTCCTGTTATTAAGTCCAGCTTTGTTCCCATTGTCCCTCACAGGGGATCTGCTGAGCCGCTCACTGCTACTGTTTTTGTTCAGAGGGGTCAAAGGTGACAGCCTAACCAAACACCATTAATGCATTAAAGCCTACCGGTGTTGGAAGAAACTGATCTGATGACAAGAAGTTGATGTAGTGAAATCCCTTTGGCACATCTTGACTTTTTATCCGTTATTGACTTTGTAGAATTTGAATAAGAGAGATAACTTTAGAGAGGGTTGTGCAGTCAGAAAACTGTGTCATCATCCCTCGGACAGATTCGACCATCAGAGCTTTTGCTTAAGTTGCACTGAGGAACCCCCCCGGGGTTTGCATTAGTGAGGCTGTTTGGCACTCACAGGCGGGGATATACAGGATGTCTTTTCAACTGTTTCGATCCTCTTTACATTGGTATTCAAATTCTGCTCAAATGTGGAACATACATCGCCTTTACTTTACTGCAGTCAGTCAGTTTGTGTATGTGAATCTGAGCTTCATCTTTTAAGTCTATTAGAATGATTCTTTGATGCTGTTGTTGCCCAAAAGCACAGTTACACGATAAGGTAAATAAAGTTTGACTAGGGCCTTTTTTGTTTTACTATGTCTTCTTAACAGAGTAAATTGTCTTGGATTTTGTTTTTGCATATTGTAAGGTTTGGGGAAAAATAGGACCCAAATGCAGATTGAGGAGGAAGTAGGTTTCAAAAGGAAACAAAAGGCGAGCTTTATTTAACAAAAGCTGAACAAAAACAAGAATCCAAGAACAGGTATGAGGTAGCATCCAAACAAAAAGGTGACTGTGACCAACATGAAGGGAGACATGAATGACAAATAATTAACCAACACTGAACACAGGAAGAGACAAGACTAAATACAGGGAGGGGTAATCACGAGACGAGAAACAGCCGGGCAGGGGAGGAGAAACACAAGGGCAACAGGTGAACACAATCAGACAATTAGACACACCAGGGGCACTAACGACAGGGAGGACAGACCAGCAAAATAACCCCAAAACTAGACACACAAAAACTCAAACCCTGACACATATTGAAGAGTCTGTGTGTCAACAGTGACATTTAAAATCTTAAATCCATAACATAAAGGACATTTCAAACATACATATTTTCTGTAATGAGATACGTGATCCTTTACTAAACTTATCTTAGCAGTTGGGTTGCTTTTTTGTCTTGATTTATTTTATAATCAACGCTAATCACATGGTTGTTACATCAACAGCCCATCACACAATGGTCCCCAGAGGATCTATCCTAATGGTGTTTATGAGTGACCATGGACCTGCAAAACTGACTATACTTATGTGCTAAGTAGCCACTGTTAGCATTCAAACACGCTAAGCTAAGACTGTGAGCATGTTAAACATTATGCGTGCTATACAAAACAAAACAATTTTTTTTAGCACGCTATAATAATGACATTTAGCACATAGCACCTCTGTGCCAAAGTGGAGCCACAGATAAGCAGGGCTGTACTCATTAAGTCTTGTTGTTTAAGGCAATATCATGTAGCAAAAATATGTATTACATTGTGTCTATTGTTAGCATTGACCAGATTTAGTTTTCTTTTTCAGTGTAATGATCCATGAAATAATCAGTATGCACCCCCATGTGTTTGTCCGCCTGCAGAAGTTCCTTTAATTGACGGGCTTGTTTCTCTTGGCTCCATCTACACAACCACAATCTTTCCATTACCTCTGTGAGCACTTTGATCTCTCACCAATAAAAAACCCTCTTACAGGTGATCCTCCTTGTACAACCTTCGCCTGGTTCAGCTCTGCCAAAAGCTGCACACTGACATCCAGAAACCTGCGTGATAGATGGGATGGCAGCCCTCCAGTGCAAGAATTAACCTCCATTAAATCAGGTCTTTATTAACGGTAAACATCAGGCTAATGTGTTTCGGCGTAAAAGCTTTCATCACAGCATCATACTCGTGACACTTGGCCAGGTTTTTATAATGCCTGTGGAAAATTATAAATAGTCTACAAGAGTGTTGGTGCTGCTTTGCATTCAGAAACTAAAAGCAGGTACGTCTTCAAGAAGCCTGCAGGTACAGAGACCAAAGTGTGCCATTTTATTAACGACAAATTATAACAAATGAATACAAATACGCTTTTATAAATTGAAAAAACTTAATTTGCATTTAAATTATGCATTAATTAGTCTTCGAAAATTGTTGTTGTTTGATGATTATGATCTCCTGTTCTGCCTTCAAATGATAAAAGCAATAATTGAATTTCAATACGTAATTGCAAAAGTAATTTTAAATGCCTCAATTTTGTATTCACTAATACATTTGCCTATCAAACTTTATCTCAAAATGAATTAGTTTTTTGAAAGTTTTTATTTTGCCTTCATTTAAATATATGCCACCTGAAAATGTATTCAATCACAAACCCAAAGAGGAGCTCTGATTTGTCAGCTGTTACATTGGTGGGCAAACTTAGAACATAATGATGTTTTGCTTATTTTCTAAACGTGATCATGTGTTTCCTTCTGTAAGCTAGCTAGCTAACGTAGCTAACCTCGTCATTTCAAATATACTGACAAAACTGGTACAATTATGAAACAGGCTAACTCTGCCAACAGTGACAGTTAGCCAACGTTTAGCTCATAGATGCTCAAAAAACTATGGACAATGAGACACTAAAAAGGTTTGTTTTACAGTGTTTTGTTCGTGCATCGCTCTCTGTAAACCCTGAGCATGTTTTTTGAAGTTGGTGAAGATGTTTCTTCATCTGCATGTGTTTTGGCCTTATATATACAGTCTATGGTTTTGGCCCATTTGTGTTTTTATATTTACATCATTTTTGAAGCTGCAGTACATTCATCCTAACGTAAGAGTTTTGTCCGTTTGCACGAGTCAGCAAACATTGTCTTTTCTTGAGAACAGTAAACACCCAGGACCTGACGAAGTAGAAGAAACATCTTAACAGCTTGCTAACAACAAAGTGGCTAACAACAAAGTGACACAGTGACATAGTGACACACTGACACACACACACACACACACTGACACACACACGCACACGCACACGCACGCACACACACACACACACACGCAACATCCTGCTCTGGAGCCCAGTAAACTTTCCCTCCTGCATTATTCCTCGTTCTCCTTTAAGCAGCGCAGCAACATTTGAATGCGCGCCACATCACCCGGGAGCAAAGTCACGGATCATCTCAGCCGTAGCCCCTTTCTGTAAACAGAGCGCCACAACAAGAGGCTGCTAAACCCTTTATTTTACAGACACAGCTCGCTTCCCTCTGTGCAGCGTGTCGCCATTAACCGAGCCTATCATTTCCTTTAATGTCATGCTCACCTCTCACGGGGGGGCGGTTTAGCTGCTGAGCTTACTGGGAGGTCGGGTAAGCGGCTGTTTCGGAGGTGACACCTGTTTCTGCTCACTTAGTGGGGTTTTCTCTTTCTTTATGTTGAGGATGGATAACTCACAGATTACAACATGCTCGTGGAATTTGGAGAGGAAGCTGGAGAAGTTTCAAAAGAGGGGGAAGACACGGGACCGTAAATCAAGATTACACAGACAAAACGAACCGAGGAAGTTCTCCAGATTTAACCTCCTTTCCTCTCGTCGGACATCTGGAAAGAGTTTTCTTTTACTGTGATATCCTGAAAGTGTTGACCTTTAAAACTATAAGGACTCAACAATCTTGTAAATGTATGTTGCTGATATATTGCAAGAATAAAACGTTTGTCCATGAGCGTTTTCTCTTGTGCAGATTTAGGACCTTTAAACCCATTTGCAGTGACTTTTCTAAAACACTGAATGTGAGGAATGTGTTATTGTAGTGAGATGAGATCCTTCTGCCCTTGCATCTTGTATCAGTATGTCTCCAATACAAACATATATCAGTCACATTTTCTCTATCTAACTTATGTACTTTCTAGATTTACTTCCTACGTTTCCTTGCACTGTTTAATATTTAAAAAAGGGTTATTGTTGTTTTTTGCATTATGAAACAAGGCTCTGCTAATCACATAGAGTGGCGAAGTCCCTCCCTGTCCGGGGGACCTCCATGGGACCTTATTTTGGAAAAATGATGTATTGAAGTCAATGGAGAGAGAAAGATTATCTTTCGATCCCGTTTGAATTGTGCCACGAATTACACATATGATGTTTGTCAATTTAAAAGATAATTTTGCAAGTCAAGAAAAAAAAAAAGTGTCATAAAACTGTGAAGTAACACTTTTTTTTGTGTGAAACCGCTCAATGAACTACATCTCCCGTCTCGCACCACACACCAAGACGGCCGTCACGTTGGCACATTTCACTTCTTTCTTTCAGAATGAGGTGAAAAGTATTAAAAGAGGTGAAAATCACTCCAAGTCTGGGCATGTTGAGAGCTGTACATACACACAAGGGGAGTTAGTCGGTTCCGTAAGAGCCAGCATGCGGGACCGGGACTCTGGGATTTGTAGTCTTTCTAGTTGCATATTTTTCATAGTCTTATATTTCAACAGTTTTACGACAAACTGTGACTTTTTTGACATGGAAATTATTATTTAAGATTGACAAACATCATATGTGTAATTCGTGGCACAATTCAAACGGGATCGAGAGATAATCTTTCTCTCTCCATTGACTTCAATACATACTTTTTCCGAAATAAGGTCCCATGGGGCAGAAGTAGAAGAAGTTTTATCTATTATAGTGCATTTCATTGGACGTTGTTTAGCCTTTGTTTCTTGAGGACTTCAGGCTGGACTATCTGTCTCTTTTACTCAGGAGGTAATGGTGACATAAAGCTAAGGCGAGAGGAAAACCATGGACAGGAAATAGAGTTTAAAGAGAGTTGTCTTGATAATACAAACAGAACAGTTATTAGAGGGGCTAAGACATAACATGAATATAACACAGTACTATCCTAAACACATGACATGTAAACTATCCCCAAAATAAATTACTTAATTTATTAAAGGGGCCATATTATGGTGTATATCAGTATGTAGTGTCTCTCCTGTGACATGTCTCCATGCTTTAATGTTCAAAAAGCTCTTTATTTTTCTCATACTGCCTGTGCTGCAGCACCTCTTTTCACCCTCTGTCTGAAACCAGAGCCCAGTCTGCTCTGATTGGTTAGCTGGCCGGCTCTGTTGTGATTGGTCAACCGCTTAGAGATGTCCCGCCCCTTATAATGTGTTGGAGCGCTAGCCAATAGAAGCGCGAGGGTTTCATAGTAATGTCACAATGTTCTGGAAGTAAACAAAGGAGTCCAATGGAGAAGAGAAACTCCCTCTGAAGGCAACTTTGGGATTTTAGCCTTTGCAGACCATTTACATGCACAAAAACCTATATAACACATATCACACCAAAAAGAATAATAGCGTATTTTCTGTAATGAGAAACATGATCCTTTACTCAACCTCGCCACATAGTTGGGTTGCGTTTTTGTTCTAAATGTGTTTAACTCAAACTGCAACCATAATCCAGGAGTAAATATGTTTACCTCGAAACATAATTTATTATGCAGATTAGTTTCATTTTGTATGAGACAGGGCTGCTTTGTTTCAGAAAGCCTACAAATGTCCATCTTTATTACTCCAACATCCCATCAAACAATGGTCCCCAGAGGATATATCGTAATGGTGTTTATAATGAGTACCTGCAAAACTGACTTAACCTAAGAGCTGAGTAGCAAAAGAAAGAACATGCAATTCTAGGAAATGTAAGGGATGTATTGGTAGGAGGTGGATAATTACGGCGTGTCTGTACTATTAAACTTGCAGACCTGCATCAAGCACAATGCATCAGAAAGGGAAAAGTCTCCTCAAGGAGCCTCAAATCCCACAAACATTGACTCCGACAGGATTCTATCCACCTTCTCTCCGTTAAATGCTCCATGAAATGTCTCCAACACGCCCCGCTCTCCTCTGCTTAGCCCCACTTAGCCATGAAACCCCCTTCCTGGATTTCATGGCTCCTGTAGCCGGACACTGAGCCGTGAGCTGGCTGGATCCCAAGATGGCCTCCGAGAGGATGAGTGGAGTGTGCTCTCCTGAAAGACTTCCATCCCTCGGACTGGTGACATACACTGAAAAAACTGAAACATTGACTTTAAATGTATTATGTCAACAAATGTCACATTTATTAGGTCAGTTGAAAGCAATAATATCAAGTTTAAATACAAAATATTAGGTTCAACTCAATATTATTGCTTTCAACTGACCTAATACACTTGTGTGAAATCTGTTGACCTAATACATTTAATAGAAGTCAACGTTTCAGTTTTTTCCGTGGAGAGTGACTCAGAATTACACACGAGGTCTCTGATCCCTGCAGAGGAAGACGCCATTACTTCCTTTTGTGATTGTTATATTAAACAGTCATAGTTAAACAATAATACAGTAAACAATGAACACAGTAAATATTCTTGTTTGACCGTGTGAGATGACGAGTCTCCATTAAAAATAAACGTCTTTTAGTTCATTACTGAGTTTAGGCAAGTTAACCAGTTAAACCCTACGGGGGCAAAACGCAACATCTTGCAAGAAACAGCGTCTGAGGGCTTCTTAACATTTAATAAACTATGAATGTGTCATACTCACTTAACGGGAAGAACCTCAGCTTTCAGACAATATTAACCATGTTTAGCTAAACGAAACAAAAGGGTAATAACAAAGGCTCTGAATTAGCCCTGAGCGAAAAAATGCTAACGCAATTAGCACAGAACTCAAGGTAACATACCCTTATTACTTATCGGATCTGCATAAACAAGATATCGATTAGCAAGCTGAGATTCCACATATTCCAGACATTTAAGTAGCATCACTGAGCGTTCTTACCTGCATGCTGTTGTTCTGATCAAAAGTTGTGTTCAATGGCATTAAAACGCTGCTGGAGGTTAATCCAATGTGTCTGAAATGATTACTGATAATCCATCTTCATATTTATGTCAATAACGGAGATTTCATATTAGCTGCTACGAGAGTGTATGACAGCTTCCGGTTTTGGGCATTCTGGCTATGCATCACTCTCATTCACCAATGGCTAATGTTTAGATGGATTTTAGGAACTTCCCCTCGATTCTATTGGCTCTAACGGTTCAAAAGAGATGTCAATCATCAAAATCGACCGAGGGGGGCTAGAGATATGGAAAATCCACCCAAATGACCCCAGAATTTTTTTCTAAATCTCTCTAAAAAGGTCAAATGTCACTTGTTTTGCATCAATCTTGATACAGGGTACTTATTATATGTTACGGCCCGTCCACACAGTGGCGTGCGTTGAAAGCTTCACCATTCACTTTGAATGGGGTGACGTCACTTTTCGCCAAACTGCATTGTGGGAAGCGACGCGTAGCGTTGCTGGCGTGGCTCGCTGCAAAAGTTGAGCAATGTTCAACTTTTGAAGCCTCGGCAGAAGCGTCAGCCAATCCAATCATATGCCAGTACAAGCTCTAGCCAATCAAACCGCTGCTTGTGTGTCAGGGGCAGGATATTAATGTGATTGGTTGTTGGTCGAGTTTCAGACACGCCCGCCGGCAAGCTTCAATGCGCGCCGCTGTGTGGACGGGCCATAATAGTTTGGATTCCCATAAAGCTTTTAGTCACTATCCCATCATTCAAGGGTGTTTTTGTTTTACTGTGTTCAATCTGAATTTACTTTAAAATAAAAGCATCTATATTGATTCTGACTTTTCTACATCCAACTCACAGGTTTATCATTGCTTTGAGAGAAAAGATTATTAATTTACCCCTTTTAGAAGTGAAGATATAGTTTTTTTGTTTGTTGAGAAAACTCAAATTTTCAAGGCAAAATGATGTTACAGATTTTTACGTTTTCTCAACTTTTGACGACTGTTGTTGACTAAACTAAGGTTTTAAAGTTTAGACAAGAGTTCTGCCAACTTGGATGTTCTTGTTGAACCTAAATATGATATTCCTGTCTCTGAGGAAGACGCCCATTGCTTCCTTTCCTGGATGTGCTGCAAGTATTCCTGGTGTGGAAAGATCTTTGGGTTTTCGCCCAAAAGTTGGCAGACTGGTTGTTTTTAATGGCAGTCTGTCAGGAACTAAATATCGGTTGTATCCATATTGTGTTGCCAATTATTAATGGAGAGAAGCAAAGCAGCCATGAATCAGTTATACACATATATGCTTAATGTGGAAATGTTGATGTACAAAAGCCAAGCTTGTGAGGTCACGCATCTTTTTGCCTTAACTATAGTACAGATAAAAGGAGGGGAAAGGTGGTCAGGGAATAGGGTTAGGATTAAGATATGCAACAAAAATAAGTAATAAGAGACATTTATAGTATAACATATAATAACAACAGAATCTTACTTTTATGTATCTATGTAATAGTGCTGCAGTTAAGGCTTAGTGGAATTAATGACATCAAAACTTAAATAAAAGCCATATTCCTGCACAAACTGAACGGCAAACATCATTTTTTACAATCTCATGTTCATGTTTTTATTGACAATTTCTCTATTTTGTGTTGTGTTTCTCAACAGTAGCAGTTCTTGCCTTTATCTCTTTGACATTCTCATATTCCTTGCATTATTAAAGCCTATTTGGCAATAAATCCGATTGTGATTCTGTTTAGCTATTTGGGGGATTCACCTGTCAATCATGCAATGAAGACACGCCCCTTTGTGATGTCATAACCAAGAGGTCAAACATTTGCTTCCTGCTCTTCTGAACACAGATGAAGGTGTCAAAACCGGATGATTTAAACCTTAAAAATACGTTAAAACTTTGACACTACATATTAAAGTGCCTGAAGTTCCTTTTTTGGATACAACACTCTCCAATCAGTCAAACTCACCACAGCTGCTGCTCTCTGCGCACATGAGGTGAATGTTTCATATTTAAACATCTGAATTGTTAGGAAGTAATGCAATGTTGTGTACATGTTGGGAAACTGAACTTAACATGGAGGTGTACTGTATTTGTCAGCTACTTCGTCTTCTCTGAAGGTTATAGATGATGTGAAGAGTGTGCTTCACAAACATGTTACCTTTTTAGTGATTCTTAAATGCATCTTGCTTTACATCTCGTAGATAATGATGCAGTTGGTTCACACTTTGTGCAATGGATGAGATGAGATTGCAACTTTGCAATTACACCACCTGAATGATGATAGCCTGAATAAGACTCAATCATTTTAACGGCGTAGATCCTCAAATGAATAATGATGTGTTGGAGGAAATGTTGAAGCTTCTCAGGACGTTGTGGAAGAACACAGTACTTAGAAAATATGAACAGTTAAGGTTGTTTTTGACTTCTTGGCCTTTGTACCTTGTCTGGTGGATTGTAACTAAGTAAATGTGTTATTTTGTCATAGCAGTACTTTACTTTTCCATGTTATATTCGCTTATACTTCTACCCCACTTCAGAGGGAAATTGCATTTTTTTTCAACCCTCCATTAATAGTGTTTTTTTACTTACACATGATAGGCTCATATGATGCAGTGCTGTGCTTCTTATCAACCAGGTATTTTAATCAAATTGACTCCTCGTTCAGACAGCATCAAAGTGCCCTTACATGTATGTGTTAGTGTTACAAACAGGATAATCTAATAACCATATTAAAATAATACGGTAAAAAGAGCCATTCTGCGTAACAAGTACTTTTGCTTTTCCTACTTTATTTAGCCGATAAGTCATCTGTACTTCATACTATTCTGAATACACTGTACGTCATTGTGCTGAATGAGTACTTTTTTTAAATGTGCAATCGAGGATTAGGGCATGGAAATCTCAAAGAGGTTGACCAATTACAACAGAGCCGGCCAGTTAGCCAATCAGAGCAGACTGGGCTGTGGTTTCAGACAGAGGGTGAAAAGAGGTGCTGCAGCACAGGCAGTATGAGAAAAATAAAGAGCTTTTTGAACATTAATGCATGGAGACATGTCCCAGTAGAGACACTACATACTGATATACACCTGAACATCAGCAGGAGAG
>CALSBZ010046543.1:151938-162899 GCA_943591055.1 Gobionotothen gibberifrons
TGTGTGTGTGTGTGTGTGTGTGTGTGTGTGTGTGTGTGTGTGTTTTCTATTGGCTTCCACTTTTCTTGCACAGACATTTCTCTTCCTAATGGAAAATAAAGACTGGAGTGAGGCCAAGACAGGGGCTCCGAATGAAAAACATGGAGTCAGTGACCTGAGGCCAAACCCTGTCCATCTCGACCCGATCCTGAATCAGCCCTGCTCTCCGTCTCCGCTGCCATCGATGCTGCCACGGGGTCTAGAATAAAGATGTTTGGAGAGTTTCAAGGCTTTTTCTCAGGCTGTAGGGAAAAAGTGTATTCTAAATTTAAGACAAATGCAATGCTGCAAAAAGCTAAAAAAAACTACGGAAACGGGGACACTAAAAAGTGATGCACACAGCTGGAGCACTTGTTGACGTCAGGGGATCATGAAGTTGTCCAACTGTCAATTTCGCAGAGTTAGTCTGTTTCATAATTGTAGGTGTTTGTCAGCACATTTGAAATGACTATCAGATAGCTACAGCAGATCTGCCATAATATCATAAGGAATCACGCGATCACATAGTTAACATAAGCAATTACATTGTAGGTAAGTCTCAAGTGACAGTTGGTCAACCTTATAATCCCGAACGTCAACAGGTGCTCCGGTCCCAGTTGTGTGCATAACTTTTTTTGTTTCCGTTGTGTTTCGAGCAGCGCTTTGAGTCGCTGAAGCTGCGCATTCAAGTTGTTGAAGATATTTCTTAATTTGTGTTTTGGCACATTTGTGTTTTTTCTACTTTCATGGTTAATGAAAGTGCAGCTTGTTTCTGCTAGCGTGCTTGTCTTGGGAAAAGTAGCGTGTTTGACCCTGACGGCCACCGTAGTATCTCTTCAACACTCTGCTGGGGATTGTCATGTAATCTCTTGGAGAAGTAGCTTCTTTATTAGTTCAGCCAAAGTTTGTTCTACTATAGAGAGATAGGAGGAGAATGAAATGACTGTGGAGCCACTGAGATTTCAATCAATAGAAGTGCTCACTGTTGTTAAAATGTCGTGCTGCAGAGTTGACGGCATGATCGATCAACAGCCAAATGAAAGTTGATGCCAGAGTGTGGCCTTAATTTAAGATATAATGTTCCTTTTAAAGTAATTTGCAGAAATCTGTATTATTTACAGTCAAGGGGGGCAAAGAGCCTTGGTTGCAGCTTGTTCTCTGATAAGATCCGCCCGATAACGGCAGATTTATGTGCAGAAATGTTGACAAGATTGGATTATAGTCACGGTTTCTTCTATCCTCCTTTACATCTCAGTCTGTGCAGCCTGCAGTGTTTTAGCCCTGAAAACATGGCTACTTCTTCGCCCACCTCCCGACCGTCATTGTCCAGATTTGGCCAGCGGTCACGGCATGTAATGGCTGAGAGGGTTAGCCTGTGCTTAGCCCACACATCCAGCTTATCTCGGGCTGCAGGGACCCAATAAAACAAAAGGCTGAATAAGGGATTTGGCTAACTGTTCTCAGCAGCCACACACTGTAGGCTATAGTTCTGCAGTGGTGTCCTCATGTGGCTCCACGGAGGGAAATGGTCAGGTTTAACCCTCCACCCACTGGGGTAACAACGCTCAAAAGTGCACAAGGGAAAGATATTTGGAAAATTCAACCTATTTATTGGCAGAAAAAGTGTTTTTCTCTCATTATATTGAATAAAACAAACCATATGTCCAATACCGGATTTTGAAGATTCTGAAAAAACAACACAAATGATACAATAAATAAATCAATAAATACAACATTTTTACGAGATACTACTGTGGCAGACAATATATAAAATCTTAATACATAAATAAAATTAAACGCATTTAAAATATTATTATTTTTTCCGATAAAAAATAAATTGTAGCTTTTTTAAAATAAAGGAAATATCTTGTTTGAGAAAATACATCAAAATGCTTACTGGAATAGTATGTGTGTATTGGTAACTGTGATTGACAATCTGTTTTTAATAAGATGCAGGTAAAATAAGACTTTCTTTGTCCTGCTTCTCTCCACCATGGGTAATATAACCTGCCCTTAACGTCTCCTACCGTTTTAGAATTAAAAACGCAACTTCTACGGTATGGACAGAATATACATACATATCACATTTTGATAGATATAACCAGAATCAGCATTGATCACCCGAGTCCAAATTGCATCTTCATTCTTTACTTTGACTTTGTTAAATGTTATGTACTGTACATTACGTTAGGCTACGGTCTATCAAACACAGTGTCTGTCACACAGAGGTGGAACAAAGAGCTGAAGCAGATCAGACGAAGCCTTCCTGCTGTGGACTTTAATGATGCTAATCATGTTTGTGTGGGCTGTTATGCATGCATACAATCTGTATGATTTTACATATTTTAGGGCGGAGACGCATAATGTGCAATGCAATTTGTGTAATTGCATTGCACATTATACTCTTTAATGTAATAGAAACCTCTTATCAAATCATAATGACTCAGCCATTTAAAGCTAAATTGCAAACACACTGCCTTGCATTTGTATGGGTGTTAAACGTATAGATTGTTTTTAAGGGGGTGGTAATAGATGTATTTCCTTCATTTAAGTCGATGTAAACGGAGGAATGTAAGACATGTGTGTTCAGCTTCTCCTCGACCTGCTGTCTGCGCCGTCAGCCGAAACAATTAGGCTTCCTGTGGTCAGAGAGTAAAACGGCTAATTACATCGTCTTCTTCCTCTGCCAGCATTCAGCGCAGCCAATTGTTGGACGACTAAATTAGCCACCCGGATCACCAAAGCTGTTTTGAGGAAATTATGTTATATTGAGTGTGTGTGTGTGTGTGTGGACTACAACTCCTCTGTAAAACTTCATGTTTGTATCTGAAAGCTTTTTAATGTTAGTATAGATTTTTCTTTGTTGCCTCCTTTCTTTTGAATCCAGTCTCCCAGCCCCGGTCTCTCTCATGCTGAATTGATGAGATACTCACAATAGCCAAAAAGGGAATTCCACTCAGTATATTGTGGAAAACAGACTTCAAAAGTGTTTTAAATACAGGTTGTGCTCGGCTTCTCTCTGTAAAATGTGTCTTCTCTCATGTCTAGACTTACAAACAAAGCCAGCAAATAGCATCAGGCATATTTTTGTAAAAACGATTTTCCTTTTATGCAACTAGCAATCTTTTGGATATCATTTTTTGTTACAGTTCTAAATACAAACAAAGTGTTCAACAAATAACACCTGTGGATTCTGATAGTTGCCTAGTGTGACATTTGACATGGGAAACATTTTTTGGGACTGATTTTGCCATTTGACTGCAAGTGGTTTGCAGGTCAAAACACAAGATTATATCTTAAAATGTCCAGGTTAAAACTAGAATGTAACATTATTTAATGGTGTTGCATGTAAACAAATGTTTGCAGTGCGTGGAGATTGTTCTGTGTTTACCTGCTAAAAGACTACATATGGAAATGGTCTAATCTGATATAAATGATCTCCTTTCAGTTTAAGGCCCTGACACACCAAACAGTCGCCGACGCCGACTTTTGCGTCGCCGACTTTTGCGTCGCTGTGTTCTCCTGCTTCTTGGCCATGTGTCGCACTGGAACACACCGCAAAGACTTCAGCCGAGCACGTACGAACTGCGCATGCGTGAGTGGCAATAACTCTCCTTCCCAGCAGGCGGCGGTAGTGTGTATTCGTCATTCAAAAGAGGCAGCAACCGGAAGACAGAGAAGAAGAACAGACTGCGACAAACAAACAACAAATAGCGTGTGCGTTCCATTTTCACTCTCGTCCATCAAAAACATGTTTCGTGCGGTACTGGAGCTATCAGCCATTGGAGTGTTGCTTGTGGAAGACATTCTCAAGCAACTGTTTCGCTTCTCATGCACTGATTCGCTAGCTGAACAGCCAATCAGAGTGATTTCTTTGTCCGACTGCCTGTGGCCGAATCATGGCCATGAAAGGCCAAATAAGGCGTGTCACGGCCGACGGTGCGGGACACACCAAATTGAGTTTGGGCGACAGGGCACGCTTCGTCGTCCGTCTAACGAAAACGGCCGATTTCGGCCTGGTGTGTCAGGGCCTTTAGATGTGCTCTAGTTTAGTCAAGACGAATAATAATGTGCCACATTAGGGCAGGACAATATTTTGGACCAAACACACCACGATAAGGTTTGTGTGACAATATTAAACGTTTGACAATTGATGCTTTCTCACCATACTTACACAAGGAGAATTAGATACATAATCATCAGTAATGTGCCTTAGCTAGTAGAGGAAAGTAGTCGTACTGCTAGAGAAGTCTGGTCGATTTTGAAAATGACATCCCTTTTTATAGTTATGCAGCCTTTCATAATTAGCAAAAGGCAGCACTTTCAATATTTTGATATCTAAGACTATATATCCAGTCTCATGTCACGACATTGATGTTGTGTGTATTTATATATTCCCAGTCCTAAACCACACCATAGTTAGCCAAGTTAGATTTTGTCTCTAAATTGATTGAATCCTGAAAATCACCAAAAACGGTTGAGAAACGGTTGCTGCTACTTCTAGACAAATATAGTCCGTAAAAAAGGTAGTT
This sequence comes from Gobionotothen gibberifrons, assembly GCA_943591055.1. Taxonomy (NCBI): domain Eukaryota; kingdom Metazoa; phylum Chordata; class Actinopteri; order Perciformes; family Nototheniidae; genus Gobionotothen; species Gobionotothen gibberifrons. Next base: position 156,489 of record CALSBZ010046543.1, read on the forward strand.
AAGATAATTTGATATTCTGTCTAGCTTTCCATATCAACTACCAGTTTTAACACAACAGTTATACATACAGTATGTTTTGATCTGCAAATCATCTTAAATGGAAATTCTCACTTTCGCATTGTGTCTTTTACATAACAGCATCTGCTTTATACCTCACATTGGTTCACACTGTAGTATGTTATGTGGTGTTAAAGGCAGCGTATGCAGACTTGTTCCGATCTGACAGGCTCTTTCTGCTGCACTGATTGTGACCTGACCTTTCCTGAAGCTGTCTAATGACACAGAGCTCACACCCTGCTGCGTATGGATCTCCCTTTAACTCTGGGATGTTTTGCGGTGCTTTGACATTTAACCTTTGCTCACATCTGCTCGGGTCGATCTGCTGCCAAATCTGCTGATATCATTGATTTTTGTGTCGCACGCAAAGCTCTCTTTATCGGCTCGTGGTCACTTAGACGTTCCTCTCAAAAGATCTCATTTAGCTCTTGACATGTAAAGTGGCTCCTGAACTCGACTCCCTTTCGCGCTATTCTGTTCTGCCTAATAATTGCTGACAGTGCTGGTATCATATTCTCTAAAGGTAAAGTGAAGAGGATGCAGTTGTGTTTGCTGTGTCAGCGAATAAAGCGGCTCAAAGCTAACTTGGTGTGCTCAGAATATCATAATTCACTGCATTATTCTCTATTATACAGTAGGGAAAAACTATATTTCTAGAATCGTAAAGTAGCCTCATTATCAGGTGTGTTTTCTAAACAAAACCATAACTTTCATATATTAGAATTTCACACACAGCACAGAGCATTAACGTTCAATTTGAAGTCCCACTAAATTAATTAAAATGCCTTAGACACAGCAGAAATGATCTTTTAGCCTCCTCTGTGTGGTCAATCTAGTTAAGGCACTGAACGCAATGTGACAAACATGTTAGCTCACAAGGCAACTGCAGATAACACTTGTTAGCATTGGTGTAGAGCAGGGGTGTCAAACTCAAATACACAGTGGGCCAAAATAAAAAAAAAGGGTACTAGTCGAGGGCCGGACTGGTTCAATGTTTATTTCAAAACGTATTGAAATGAACTTATTGCACATATTAAACATGGAACTAACAAAGCTTAAATTATTGCCTATAAAAACAACATTAAATAATCAGTTGCATTCATTTCTTATGGCTCTATCTGCAGCTTTTCCGGAGTCATTTCTTATGATTAAATTTTTCCACAGGCCAACAACAGCTTCAAAAAAACAATTTCCCTCAAAGAACAAACCAAACATGCCCTGTTGTCGCAAGAAAAAAAGTGCAGAAGGAAACATCCATGTAAACTCAGGTTGCTGCTCTGTGATGCTAGTTCAAGCAGATACTTGGCATCTCATCTTGGGTGCAAGGTCATCAATGTTTGGGCTCAGGCTCTGGGGCAGCAGCATCTCGGCTGCTGACAGGAAGAGACTGAACAGACTGGTAAGGAAGGCCAGCTCTGTCCTGGGGAGTCCACTGGACACTGTGGAGGTGGTGGGAGACAGGAGAATGGCAGCCAAGATGTCCTCCCTGCTGGACAATATGTCTCACCCCCTCCAGGACACCCTGTCCTCACTGTACAGCTCCTTCAGCGACAGGCTGCTGCACCCCGTCTGTCGCACGGAGAGATACCGCACGTCCTTCCTCCCTGCAGCGGTCAGACTCTACAACCAGCACAGCCCCTAGTAGACCCTCCTACACACACCACAACACAGACTATAACACCCCTTGCTGTTAATACAAATACAAACCAACTTTGTGCAATATGTGCTATATGTGCAATATATATATATATGCCATTAATAACTGTCATTTATACCTGGCTGCTAAACCCTTGTTGTTATTTTTGTAAATTGTGTAACTTGCTGCTGTTAAATACCGTAAAACTATGTGCAATATGTGCTTTATGTGCAATATATACTTTATATACATATGCCATCTTTAATAACTGTAACACACACCGGGCTGCTAAATCCGAACTGCTACAGGATTTGATTTGTAGATTTGATTTGTTTTTGATCTGTATTTTTGAAAATTATGTAACTTTTTATTTTATTTTATATCTTTCTTTAGCATACTGTTAATTATATCATTATATTATAACTTAGTACTTTTTTTAAAGCATATTGTTTATTATATTATAACGTAGTACTTTTTTTAACGCATTTAAGATATGCAACACTAAGCTGTCTGTGGCTCTTTCCTGCTGTAACGCTGCAAATTTCCCCGCTGAGGGACTAATAAAGGTATTCTGATTCTGATTCTGATTCTGATTCTGAGGAGACCCTCAGGATGGAGTGAAGGTGTGTGTGCAATATACCGGCGGGCCAGATCTAATAGTAATTAGAAATTATCCTGCGGGCCGAAATTAAATCCACCGAGGGCCTGATTTGACCCCCGGGCCTTGAGTTTGACACATGTTGTGTAGAGGAATAACCAAATCATTTAGCGTCCAAAATGACTGACTGATGTTAGAAATTAAAATCAATGTTTTATGGCATAATTTAGTTAAAACATACCGTCAGTTTATAACTGTTTTATTGTGAAAATACTTCAGATTAGCTTCCGTCTGAGCTTAAAGTTTATTTTGAAAAAGCTATTCCGGAAGGGATCTCCGAAATACCAACAGGAGCTTGACTTCAGGTTTTAAAGAAAAGTAACGATTGTAGCTGTTTAAATGAAATAAATGAAAAGTCATGAAAGAGAATATGAGGAGAAAAGGCGTGTATAGTTATGTATTGAATGTACAATATCAAAATCCTCTGTTATGTGCGACATCGGACATTAGTGCAAGAAGGGCGGAAGATTACGTCACAGCCGCCATTGAAGAGGAGGAGCCAAATGAGATATATATTCAGGAGCTTTGTGGATCTCTTCTCCTCGGCCGACACTGTGAGAGGAAGCTGCAGCTTTCCTCCACTGACTGCTTTCTGTCTGATTCATTACTGCGCCATTTTAATTAAAGTACCCATTTGAAGCTTATGCCAGAGACTCCATTGGTCTCATTTATCCTAAACTTCTCTCCTGGACGTGAGAATAACGAATAAGCTAACACTGACTACAATGCTATAATGTACGTTTACGAACTTTGTTCGTAACTTAGTTTGGTTGCAATTTGTCCACGCTAGCAGAGGCTAAGCTAGACGCTAAGCTAAGCTAGACGGCGCTAATGTGTTCCAGGATTGTGGCTTCTTTTTAAGGTTGTTTCTCGGACTGCTAGGTGGATGTTAGCTACATTTAAGACCACTTTATTTGTTCCCCTAGCACACCCAATGGTATGCCTTCAATGTGGAGGTAAAAGGAGAAAGTTGGTCACCAAGCAGTGGGTTGAAGTACATTTACAGTCTGATCAGTATGAAAACACATTTGTTAGGGAAGTATGTAAATCAGCATTTAAATCCAATATGTATGCAGACTGCACCATCTACCTCCCTCCCTTTCTAAAGGCTAGAGCAGTGTTTGTGTGTTTGTTTGTTGACCTATAAAGGTCTCAGTTTGGGCACTTCATTTCTTTCAAGCCCTAATGTTGGGAATAAAGCACTTCTGTGAGAGAACACCCTGATGAGCCTGGATAACTCAAGCAAGTCAATGAAAAGTGTGAAGTAGTCTTGTTTTGTTCTTCCTCCCGTCTTCTGTAGAAAACTCATGTTCACAGCTGCTCACATCCTTTCTTATTCTACTTTTGTTATCTGGTTTTGAAGCGAGGCTGTTTGACATGCATTAAATTATTCTGTCCAGCTTCGCTCTGTCAAAAATAAAAGCTGTGGCTCATCTATCAGCAAATGCTGCTTTTCTGGATATAATAACGATAGATATTTCTGCCTCAGTCGCTGCAAATTGAAGTAATGTTGGTGCCAGAGGCTTGCAGCATACAGAAGTTAGTTTTTTTATTTTCAGAGAAAGTTTACTATTCATTTCCACAAAGTTTCCATAAAACGTGTATAGTTTAAAGTAGAGGAAGCACACACAAAGAGTACTAATATAAAGTAGGGATGTCCCGATCACCTTTTTTTGCTCCCGATCCGATTCCGATCATTTGATTTTGACAATTTGCCGATACCAATTTTTCCCGATCCGATCTTTATGCAATGCATTAAGAGAAATAAAAAAAGGAAAATAGCATTCAAGGTGTCCCTTAAGGTTATTTTTTTATTTAAATGACAGTACCCAACTACCCATTCTATCCAACATGGATATAGCTTCTTTTTTTCACAGCAGCATTGGATCAGTTCAGTTGTGCAGCATTGGATCAAAACTAAATAAAGCTTATCAGTGCTCGTTAGCTTACTGCTACTATTAGACACTGCGCCCACTCTGTTGCCAGATTTGAGAGAAATAAGCAACCAGGTCTATGAAAACAAGCCCCAAAGAAGCAACACATACATGATGTTGTGTAATTTGAAACCAAAACTAAGGCCTCAGGATGACTTTAAGACGTGAACATGGTCATTTTTGTTTTGTAACATTAAATACATTTACATTTTTTTTTTTCTTCTCCCGATTCCGATCTTTTGAAAATCACGTGATCGGCGCCGATCCCCGATCACGTGGTCGGATCGGGACATCTCTAATATAAAGTATACTGTATGTAATGTGATATCTACCTAATCTATATGAATGTATGCAATGTTAAAGGGCCCATGTCATGCTTTTCCGGTTATTACCCGTCCCCTTGTGTGTTATGAAGGTGTTTCTGCATGTAAACGGTCTACATTTCTCTTCTTCCATTGTTTGCTTCCTGGGTTCTGTGACGTGTGAACACCCAGATCAACAACAAATGACCGGATTGGCCCAAATGGACCAATCCGCGGAGCCCCTCACCCACCAGGATCCCTTGGCTAACTAACAGGGAGTCCCATTGACTTGCATAGAGCTCCCTGAACGCTGGTAATAGACGAGTTGGGATGGCGGAGAAATGCTCTCCGCAGACCCATTCTCACAGCATTATAAACCTTTCTCTTACTCGATATCAAGCCACACTTATTGCTTCGGCTGTGAGTGTTTGTGTGTGCTCAGGATGAGTTTTGCTTGTTCTCGCTGTATCGCCGACCCGGAAACCTGTCCGCTCCTTGCAGCTGTGACAGAGAGTGAATACACATACTATACAGAGATGCTGTATGAGAAACCAATGTGAGTTTGGAACATTGAACAATGTAAATCTATTCTAGTAGACCTCAACAATGGAATTATGATCAGTAGAAATGGCCATGGCATGGGACCTTTAAGACACAGAACGCTAGGCGAAAGGACACTAGAAAATTCCTAAATAAAGACAGGGTGACAACAAACCAAATGTTTATCCAAAACATCTGCTATAATTGTGTAGAAACTCCTTTTATACCATCATATATTAGTCAAGTATGGAATAATGTTTGCATGGTTTTCTTTTCTATAGCAAAAAACGAATGGCCGCTCCCATTTCTTGTCTACTTTGACTTTTAATTAATGTCGGATCATTCCACCTCTCAGTTGTTAACCTGATGGGTACGATTGTATCCTTAAAACCAGAAAAATGGGCCAAAACTTACAAAAGAAGGAAGCACCTGGTTCTTTTTATATTGTTGCATCACTATTAAGGGTCTCTGATGAATTATAACGATTTCAAAGACTATTAAAAAGTAAGAAAATGGTCCTTCTATTCTTCATCACAGCACGAGCCCCTTGAGATTGCAGATGGCCGCTGTGGATCCATCTTCCTGCCTCTGTGTCGGTTCCTTCTCTTATTTCTATTAAATGCTTCACTGGGAGTTACAAGCCACTCAATCATTGCCTTCCCCTTTGATCGAAGCTTGCGGAGAAGAAAAAAAAGCGCCCTTATTGTGCTGGGACTCTGGGGTGAAGAGGTTGGGCCCTTTGGGGGTCAGCTGCTCTCTCTCCAGACATTACATCATGTTTATCTAGAGGAGGTACAAACAGCCGTATGTGCCAGTGTCCTGCACAACGACTTTGATCTTCACTGCTTCCCCAGGGTCAGATACAAGTGAAGGTCATAACTTCTCACCGATTAAAGCTGCTAAACCCCCTTCACTCTGGGCCAGAAATGCTACTGGCTGCCCTTTTTTAACCTTTGACCTGTCCCTTCGAGGGCTGAAATGGAAAAAGTAAACCCCTGTTAACCGCAATCGTAGAGGGACGAGCAGCTGCATGGCTGCGAAGCAAAAAGGGTGAAATGAAAGTATCAAGTCGGCGTGAGACCTGTTTCTGTTTTTATCCCTGTCTTTCCGCCTCTCGACGACCATCTCTCGCTGTCAAGGTGATGTTGCCGGGCAACAGCCAAAAGGAAATAGGATTCGGCATGGCAAGGTCAAGACTGAATGCCTCACATTGCTTTCTTTCTCGTGCACACACACACACACACACACACACACACACACACACACACACACACACTCATACAC
>CALSBZ010046543.1:235386-250450 GCA_943591055.1 Gobionotothen gibberifrons
TACCTAAAGTGCAAGAGAAGATACAAGAGCTACCTAAAGTGCAAGAGGAGATACCCCTGTGTTAAAGTGCATGTAGCGGTGATTGCACGTCACGTCTGTCTTTGAGTTGATCTTTGAAGCTATTGAGAGTGGGACAATCCCGTATTTCAGCTGGGAGGCTATTCCAGAACGAGCTGATGAATTCCCCTAAGGGGGGGGGGGGGGGGGGGGTGCCGTCCATGTAAACATTTATAAATACAACACATACTTTTAAAAGGATGGTACAGAGGTGGTATGAATGTGGCTTTCTGTCAAACACCTGGATAGCTCTCTTGTACAGCTGTTCTATGGGTTTCAGGGTTGTGGCACAAACAAACGACCAGTTTGTAAAACATATGACTAACCAATCAATACTAAAGATCATGATTACTGCATACCATTTTTGGGAGGTTCTTTTGTCTGTGTAACACATGTATAAGTATGATGTGGGCATGCTGATGTACATCTTGACAAAACATGGCAGTTGTTTCTGTATTACACATGTCTTTGTCTCTGCACATTGATCTGTGTGTCAACAACGTGCAAGTCCACTCATATGACTGTGTGCACATCATTGTATTTGTATGCATCTTCTACTCTGGCTCTGTGCATCCGACATGACAGACACTGGTGTTTTATGACTGAAGGACCTTGAAATGGTTTTACTGTCAACATAGAGAGCAGGGAGGAAGAAAGAGAGCGAGTGAGTGGAAGTGAAAGAGAGATACAGTGGAGGAGGGAGTAAAAGAGAGGGACAAAGAGTGAAAGGCTGAACAAAAAGACAGAAGGTAAAGCATGGTAAAGCATGGTAAAGGCAAAGAGAGGTATAAATGGGATTATAAAACGGATAAGTCAAATCAAGCAATCTGATTGGTTCTTAGCCGTGATATAATGAGTGTATATCATGGGTAGAATTGTAGTTACTTTTCACAATAAGTCAGTATCCCTCCGCGTCGGAGAAAAGCTACAACCGTTACAACTGTTACATTACGTCCGTTACGAAACTAACTAACTAACAAAGCTTAAGATGGAAACATTTAAGGTTAACTTGGACCTCCGGGTTGGCCTTACTGTGGAGGAGAGGATTGAGCAGTGCCTACAGTATCTCCAGAAAAAAAAGCACTTAAACGACGACATGCAGAGCTACGTGAAGAGCAGGTAGACCAACTGGAGCAGAACACCGTGAAGCAAACAAAATGGGCAGTTAAGTGCTTTGAAGACTGGTGTCAGGACAAAGCTGTGGCTTCGCGTCGGGCCGAACAACGCCCCTTAGCTGTGACCATATACCACGGCCTGTCGTGAGTTATTGCTTAATCATCCAATAAGCTTGTAACTGTGATTCTAGTATATAAAAATAACTCTGTTTTACTTTATTATAAACTATTATTCACTTATTTTTACTTAATGATTAATGATTTACGTATTTTACTCTTACCATTTATTTATTTCTACAGCACTTTGGTCTGGAGGTTTTAAAGTGATTTACAACAAAGCTGTATTGTATCGTCATTCGTAAAACCATTTAGAAACTATTCATGGGATTTTACACAAGTTATATATGTTTAAATACTTCTTATAAAAAGGTAATAAGGGGACACACTGTTACAGATGCATCTAAACTGTAATCGCCATTAATTTCAGGAACAATCCTCACCGTTTCAAATTCAATTTAGCTGCTCAAGTAAACTAATGATGACCCTCGACCCTAAAGGAAATTCTACTCCACGTTTCACCAATCAATCTCCATGTTCTCCAATCATGTAACTAGAGCAAATAAGGAATTATAAGAAACATCTGTCCCTTCTGTCGCTCAGGCCAGTGTCATTACATGCTTATTAGGTCATTTATCTCAGAGGAAAACACACGGCTAGTCCATTGGCGGAGACATCAAAGATTCAAACCTCGCCATCCTCCATTCTCTGGAGATGGATCACAGTCTCTGTCCTGATTAAGTCCCCCATGTGGCAGAGACATTTTCCTTTCCTTGATCTGCGTCTCTCCTCCAATGATCCGATCCCCCCCCCCCCCCCCCCCCCCCCCCCCCCCCCCCCCCCAATAGACATGTCCTCTGTGAGAGAAAGGCCTCTGCAAAGATTTCATGCGTTTTAGTCGCATTTCACGATGAGTTTGAGCGAAATGTCATGCGAGCCCCGGGGTTTTTGTCGGACTTTTAATGTCTCTGTTTCACAAAGTTTGTGCAGTACGTGGTGCTCTTGGCGCGACCTTAAATAACTTGGGTTATGACTTAAAAGAAAGTTAGATCGCTGAGAATATATTCAGTTTTGATATAGGAAGATAGGTCAAGGCTTCTGACAGGAAATGTGCTGGATAAAGGTTTCGGAGTAAAGGACACTCACAAGGGAGAGGATAAAACTGTGTGACCTTTTCTATATGAAAGGTGTTGTTGTGTGTGTGTTTCCATACCTTTCACTATTATAAGGTCATTGTTTCAGTCTCTATTGAAAAAGTGTACGATTCCATGGTAGCCTTTTAATGAAGATGTACACGTATGTTCGAAGTACAAAAGGACCATTCCAATGAGATTTCAACAAAATATAAAGTGTGTTTTCCCGGACTGGATTACATAACTTATCAAGCATCTCTACTTATAGAGAGTGTTTCAGTATATATATAAAATCCTCTGGAGCAGAGAGGATTATTGTTATTGATTAATGCATCAGTGTTTCTTAGTGTCAAAAACACTAATCTCACAACTTAAAATGAAAGTGTTTAGTTTATTTAATAAAAGAGCACATGTTCAATGTGAAAAGTGACAGTAGATATAGATTAGTTGCAATTTGGTGCTATATATATTAAAAAAAAAAAAAAAAAAAAGATTATAATATATATATTTTTTAAACACCTTGAATTTTAGGGGGGGCGCGGGGCTCCGTTGGTGGGGCTCCGTTGGCGGGGCTCCGTTGGCGGGGCTCCGTTGGCGGGGCTCCGTTGGCGGGGCTCGCGCCCCTCCAAGACAATGGTAGGGGAAACACTGTACATAATGCCATAAACCCCTACACTGCAGTTACATGTGGCCACTGCAGTCTTACTCTTATTCCTTATTTTTAATGCATGCACCATTTGGCGCGTTCACACTGGAGTACTTTTCCCACGATAGTTCATCAGAACTCAGATATATTTGCGTTCACACCAAAAATCCCCCTGAACTAACCCCCTTTTCAGTCCCTGCTAGAGAGCAGAGACCTTCGTGGGAGAAAAAGGTTCCTATGTCTGATTGGCTGGGCGGATTGCAAACCACGCCCCGTAAAACTCCCAAAAAATGTTGTGAAGCCGCCATTTTATTATCCTCACATTAGCATTATTATTATTAGCATTATCCCAGCGCTGAAACGCAGAGAGACTTATGGCAACACAAAAGAAAACATGGGAGCGGTGGAGATGAGGAGGTGTCGACGTTCTGGCGATTTACTCGGAAGGCTTCAGAAGCTGCTGGGAGCCCCAGCAGCAACAAGAAGAAATGTTTGAAAACGTAAAGTAAAATGCTTCAATCTGGTGCACTTTGAGCAGAATTACTAGAGACTAGATCTAGGGGGTACAACTCTAAACGCCCATATGAAAAAGATCGGTTTACATTTCAATAATCAAACAAGTATCTGAACATAACCAATAACCTACCATAGCCAATAACAAATAAATGTAACTTATTTTACCAGTTAACATTTGTTTATTCATGCATATTTTTTAATCTCTCCAGTTTTCAACAATATTTTTGGTTTACTGTCCTATAGTAAACATTGAAATGATTTCAAACCTGTTTATCCAAATAATTATAAAGGAGTGCCTTGGAAATATTTGTTTACATAAATTGCATTTATCTCTCCCGCTCGCTCCCACGCCCACTTTGGCTGTGAGCTGCGGGCTCCTGATAAGCCAACACCCCCCACTCTCATCACTTACACCGCCCATCGTACAGGGCAAATGAAAAGTGTAACCGGGGTGAAAAGGGTGTTACATTTACTTAATTATGAATGTTGTTACATCAAGGCCGAAAATGAGGATGAGCGCAAACAGTCAAAAATGTTATTTTCCCTCCCAGAGCTGCCAGCGCAGCACCCACCCCCCCTCCCCCCCCCAGATCTGGCGCCCTATGCCAAAAACCGGCCCTGTACACCATGCTAAATGTATGTCTGCATAAAGCTGAGTTATGATCGGTCACACAGAATTTGGTGATGTTTAAATAGTTTACAGTGAGATTTACTCCCATACTTTTGGCCATGCTCACGCAGCCCTACAAATGAATTGAGATTTCCACACAAATGTTCTTTAGCAAGTGTGCAGAGCAGTGTTGATTTAAAAAAGCAATTTGAAGGTTGGATATTTTTAAACCTTTTTTTGTGTATATATTAATAATTTAAGATGTAAAAGAATTCCAGTTTATTTGTAGTACTTTCTATTTTTATTGTGACATTTGGTGGCATCAATGTGTGCATTTGATACAGATAATGGAACAGTTGCTTTAGGGCCACAGTGTATATCCCTTAAGGTCAAATAATGAGATCCTCGACCTCCGCTCCCTCTCGCACCTCCACACAGAGCCCCCCCACATATCAAAGCCCAATTTAACCCCTGAAAGTAACTAAGTACACTTATTCAAGTACTGTACTTAAGTACAATGAGATATTTGTACTTTACTTGACTTTGATGCTACTGTGTACTTCTACTCCACTACAGTTCAGAGGTAAATGGTGTCCGAGTCTTTCCCTCCACTACATGTATTTAATACATTTAGTTTACAGATCTGGATGAATGATGTGAAATATAATCAAGTGTTAAATCAGACTTTAGTTCCACCTGGAGTAAATTCACAAGCTACCCTGCAGTATACAAAGTCATTCAAACTAGCTGCACCTTTACCAGCTTTGAGAACACTTTCATGATCAATCATTATAAAACATATCATATATATTATTCTGAAATGGACCAATCTGCACAATGACTACTTTTACTTTTGGTACTTTAACTATATTTTGATAATACTTTTCAAATTGTACTAACGTAACATTTTGAATGCAGGACTTTTACTGTAACAGAGTATTCCTACACAAGATCTGAGTACTTCTTCCACCTCCACACCAGTGCATTGAGTTTGTGTAACCTAAAACATATGCAAACATTTGTGAATATAGCTTGTAAACAATATATGTTTCATTGCATTTGTAAGCGCATAATAACAGCATACATGTAAGCACAGTACTTTGTAGCTTTGAGGCCCAATGTAAGCCAGCATGTAGCTTCTTTTGCTCTCAGCCCACCACAGCAGGCTAATGGATCACTGTCAGTGTCTCCTGTAATTACTGAGATATGACTGTGTCATTATAGAAATACCTCCCCTCCTCCATCATTCCATTGCCATTAGATCCACGTGTGTGCATGTGTGGGTGCTTCTGCTACAGCGAGTGCATAGACATTAAACTGTACGTTTTGCATGTAAAACTGCACGTTTAAGGCAGAAAAATGTAAAGGCAGTTATCTGTAATGTATTTGAGCTTTTGGGAGCTTCACCCCAGGCTGTGAAAGCATGTTGGGTTAGCTAAAAACAAAACAAAGACACACCCCTGTGCTAGCTAACATCTGTTTCACTAGCTTCTGTAACTTAGTAGGTTTTCTAAGGTTTGCTTTGTCACTCATTCTACGATAAGTGTTCTCTTGATGTTATAAATCAAATCAAATCAAATTAAGTTTTATTTATATAGCACATTTATAAACGATTTTTGGTCGAGCCAAAGTGCTGTACATATAATAAAAATAGCCTACAGTAGGGACACTTTATAGCAAATACAACAGCACAGATTGTTCAGAATATCAATATGCGAAAAAACGACACCCTCTATCCTTAGACCCTCACATCGTACAAGGAGAAACTTCCGGAGAAAACCCACAGTTTTAAGGGGAAAAAATTACTAAGATGTTTATGTTTATATACTTTGGGAAATAATGAAAAAGCCACTTTGAACATGCAGCTATTAAATCTACAAGCTACTTGTTTGGTGAAAGTAGCTAGCAACACTACCAGCTAGGCTAGTCAGAAAAATATAGCTTAAAGGTGGGGTAGGTAATTCACTTCAGAAACACTTTTTGTTATATTCCATGGAATGCTCTTAACATCCCAATAGCAATGAATACATTAAATGCTTTGACAATATACATACAAAAATGTCATCTGTGCAAGCTGTGACGTTGTAAAAAGCACGATGGCTAAAATAACTGGATGGCCTACCTGCCTGTCAGCCTTCCATCTCGTGCACAAACTTATCTCGTGCCCTCATTGGTCATGTGTGCGTTCGTGTGTGTTGGAGGAGGGGCTCTGTAAGGAAGTCTGAAGGAAGGGGCAGATTTTTTTCGGCTGCGTACTTTCAAATTCTAGCGCACTCGAGCTGGTTTCTCCATACCCTACCTTTAACACACTGAAGCTATCTCAAAGAAATACCCAGCTGAATTTCTTGTCACGTGTGTTTTTCAAATAGTTTAATCAGACTTAGGTTGTCTCTGTCATTTGGAATTTGTCATTTCTTCTTACTGCGGGAGAAAATAAAATCCACTACAAAGCTACTTGGTGGGAAACTAAGCTAGCTACTGGGGAATGTAGAAACGGTATACATTGAAATATTGCTATCCCCATCCAATCTCCTTTGAGTTTCAGCTGGTTATAGAGAGGATTGAAATATAGCTGTTTTTATTTTTTTATTTTCCCCATTGTGCAGACCAATTTATTTGAAAGATATTCCCAATGTTGCTCAACAGAAACCTTTCAGACTACTGAAAAACGTACAGGATTATATAATAGCCTGCAAATATCTTTGTTGTATTTTCGTCTTTTTCCATTATTTGGAGTTACAGAGGGGGGGGAACTTACTAAATCTACTAAATTACATAGCGTTCCCTTCACAAAAACTAAGAGGAGTTTTCCATTGGACTTTGAGATATCGCAGTAAATACATCTTATTAAATGTTTTAGTTTATTACCATTTTGATATGGCAGACTAATGTTAATGTGACAATACCAATAGTCCTTAGTCAAGAGATACAACTAATTACATTTTAGGATCCGAAGCAAATTGATTTGATATGTTCTTACTGAAATGCTCATTGTGCACCTTAGTTAGAGTCTTCTTACCTTGTTATACACACATGCTTTTACTTCGGAGTGTTTCTCAAAGAACAGGATATTTTAAGACAGTTTCACACTTTGCAATCTCATCATTTAGCTAGAGGAGCTTTTTTATCCATCCAAGCTTTGGAAGTACTCCAACTAAAGGTCACCTAATATTTTCTTTGAAGAAATGAACACTTCTGGAACCCTTGACGTTTCTCTACGGATGACAAAGATCAAAATAAAGGAAAACAGATGCAGGTATAAGAAAATTGCTGCTTTGAGAAAACACCATGACAGGGTAAAGGAAATCTTGATATATTAAGAATATATACATTCCTATTCCCACAGAAACATACGGCTGCGGTTTTAAAAGCCCACTCAACACATACCACAGTCTTTACATCTCACTTTACGTCCTCTCACACTCACTCAAATTCACCTCTACACAAACACACTCCACATAATGAATAAATATAGACTAGCATTAAGTGATTTATTAGGCTGTTATTGGCCTTTTATTAAATCCTGATTGATGGCTCTGAATACTTGGAAGTACTTTGCATGAAAGTGAGAAAATATGAAGTTGGATGTTTGAAGACACAAGCATCAAAACAAAAGGAAAGTGTTGTCACGAGTCTACAAAAGCATGGATATTTTTATCATAGTTCCCAGTTCTGTTCTAGCTTTAGAGATTGCGCCACTAACTTGTAACACTGAAGCTATTTCAGTCATGGTTGGCAGTGTAATGAGTGTGTCCTGCTGCCAGAGATCTTTTATTGTCCAAGCTCCAACACATACGAGTGCAGTGAGACAAAACCCAGAATCAGAATGGGAATCATGTTTTGGACGCTGACTTGAATCGTTAAAGTCATGTTGTAATCTTTGGATTTTGAGTACAAACTGTTTCTGAGAAGTGAGTCGTGAGGCTCCTCGCTCTCTGCCAGAGCCTCTCTGTTGATCATTTGTTGATCTCTTTCTCGGTTTTTATCTCACTCAATCACTCCCTCCACTCACTCACTCTCGCTCTCACACACTCCATCATCCTCTTTGTTTACGTTCATATTCTCACACACATCGAATTTGTCTTTCTCTCAAGCATGGCAGACGTTTTTTTATTAGATTCCTTTCTGTGTATGTTTAAGCCTGATCACCAAAATGCATATGAATACAAAACAATTTCTAGAGTAATTTCACTTGTTTACAATACATGTTGTCGCGTTATGCTTATCATTTCAAGCCACAGCAGTATTAGACACTTAGAGCAAATGTTCATGCATAAGAAAGAAAGTAGTAGAAAGAGGTAGAACATACAAATAGGAAGGTGGTAAGAATGGATGGATCAGACAAATATAGGATTTCCAAAGTTGAAGTTAATGTCCGTCAGCCATTCTCCCTTTGGCATTCGCACATCTTCTTCCTGCATTTGCACTGTGACAATGTTTTCTAGCCACCCATTGGTTCTTGGTGTGTGTCCAAACCACTGTAACTTTGACGGTCTAGCCATTTCTGTATTTTAAGCCAAACCAAACCATCATCTGTTCCTAAACTTAACCAGGGACATTTGTTTGAATTTGCAATGTTATCCATGTCATAGGATCTCATTAAAGACTAACTAGAACCTACTAAGACTCCCAGAGAGTAGACACTTTTGGACACACTTGACCAATGTTTTTCCAGGACTGACAGAGCAAGCACCGGACAGATTACCTAAATTAAACTTAAAGGTCACCTATCATGCTAATATTAGGCAAAAGCATAGGTCTCAGATATGTAAAAATATATAAAAAACATGTCTATGAAGTGTTTTGCTCAAAATACCAAACAGATCACCCATTCTAGCCATGCCTCATATCCCTCTATTTCACTTCCTGTTTCAAAAGTGTTGATTTGGGGTATAAAGCCATACAAAAAAGGAGGGGGCTGAGCTCATGCGGGACCCGGCAGCTACTGTCTAAACTAAATACTGCCGTGATGAAACGCCATATCATGGATTATCAAGGATTATTTCTGAAACAGTATGGAGCTCAAAGGCTTTCTCTCTAGCCGGTTATACCACAAGGTGAGTTCCTTTTTATTTCCTGCTTCTTCACACACATGCTCTCCAGTACAGGTTAGCTCTGAGTGTTAGCGATGCTAATGTAAACACCGACCATATTACGTCCAAAACAGTCGGGCATTGTTTCTGATAGCAACGTTTCTGATAGGCCCGTGGGCGTAAAGCCAGCCTACATTTCAGATGTTACGTCATATCGGACGCAAATCTGAATCAGATCCGTTGTAGCCACGTTTTTAGAGATTCGGGTACGGAGGAAAAGAGAGAGGGTTTTATTTTCTGACGCTGCGTGAGTTCCCCGACACACCGGGGACACATCTTTATGTATACAAGACATCAAAAATTGCATTTTGCATGATAGATCCCCTTTAAACAAACAAACACACTCACACTTATATTCATTATAAATTCAGTGGTTTGTTGAGTACATTTTTGGGTATAAAAATCATGGATTCAAGCCTTTTTGGTAAACGTATGCTTTGTCCTTAAGTGTGTGTATATAAAGTCTAGTTGTGGGGTGTTTTTTGTTTGTTGTGCATGTCATAAGTACCACAGTTTCACACTCGGCTCCCCCACTCTGTATATACAACTATACCCCACCAATAGAAACAGCTATTTAGATTATTATTTTTTTGATATACTTTATTAATCCCCGTGGGGTAATTGTTTCTCTGCATTTGACCCATCCTAGTGTTAGGAGCAGTGTGCTGCCATTTTGAACGGCGCCCGGGGAGCAGTGTAGGGAACGGTGCCTTGCTCAGGGACACCTCAGTAGCACTTGGTCTTGCCGGGACTTGAACTGGTGACCTTCCAGTTGCCAAGCCAAGTCCCTATCGACTTCGCAACCACCGCCCATTCATTAGTTTATAAATACAGCTCTGCCATTTTCAGATAATCCAAATAGTTTTAAATGGACCACAAATCACCAAATCTAGAGTTATTATTGGACAGCAATAACATTTAGCACCATTGTGTTTTTTTTTTTGCGAAAATCTCCTCCTATGACAGCGGCCTTAACCAGCTGAAGTGATTTAACGGCACGCCGATGATCTTCAGTGAGGATGGGAACGCTGACATTCAGGAATGCTAAGCAGCTCCTGATTGCTGAAATAAACAGTTTTCTTAAAGTGTGCCGTTATAATGAATTACACTGCATTAATACAAAGCAGCGAGTCATTAGCAGCTCCTTTTAAGTGCCTGCTAATCACATTTTTATCTTTGTTTAGCAAGGAAAGATGTGCTGAAGAATCAAGAAGCTCTGGTTAATTACAAACAGTACAGTTACATCTGGGAGGAAAGGTGTTTTTACTACAAACACTGAGGTCGTTAGCCAAAAATCCACTAGTTAATGACCACTTACCGCAAAAGAATGTTTTGAAAGGAACCAAAAATGTGTAAAATGTTCTGATAATTGAAGTTTGTCTTTCTGTATTCAATCATTTCATATTTGAGTTGTATTTTTGGTACCTTTTAACTTTCTAAAAGGTGATTTAGACTAAACTAAAGCTTACATTTGGGTAATTTAATGCAATATTTTGACCTTTTTGATATACTAAATCGAACATTTGATGTATCAGGTATACATTGCTTATTTCTGTGCATCTTCACTCTGAATAGGCGAAACAAAAGGAATAAAACTTGATCAATGCAAAAAGAGTCTCTTTTGCTAATAGGTGATCTTTCTTCTTTTGTAGTCAGCTATTGCTTCTCTGTCTTCATTTATTCCAGCTTTTTACTCAATATAATATCATCCAATAGTGTGAATCTCAAGATTACCCAGTGCTCTCCTATCATACTTTATCATCCAAATGGAGGAAAGGCATATTGATTATTTTATTTAAGGTAAAAATGAAGAGCTGAATCCATGGGTTTATTAAAGGAGGGGTGTCATGGCCATTTCCACTGATCATAATTCCATTGTTGAGGTATACTAAAATAGAAAAATACGTTGCAATTTTCCAAACTCACATTGGTTTCGCATACAGCATCTCTGTAAAGTATCTGTATTCAGCAGTATTCACTTTCGCCACTAAACGTCTCGAAACAAATGGATGACCAACGAGGCGTTTTGGGGAGGTATTTTCTGTGTTAGAGTTTTACTCGCTACAGGGTGTACTTTAAGGGTTTTGACTCTGCACACCGTTTACATGCAGAAAAACCTTTATAACACAAGGGGACGGGTAATAACCGGAAAAGCATGACATGTCACCTTTAAACTTAGATGATGTAACAGTTTTCAGGACCCTTTATATTCACTAACGGATCAAATCACTATTCATTTAGTCCATAAGTACGTTTTTATTAATCATCAGTTAACATCTTTTGGTTAAGTTTTGTTTTTAACAAGTTAATTAAGGCATATGTTGTTTAAAACTGAAAAAGAAAATGCAATGACATGTTTTCACATTTAAAAAAATGTCGCGTGCTGGTTTATAATCTGATTGTTTTAACTAATTCTCTGCATTTACATAATCAAAACAGCCAAAACGGATCTTTAGATCTGACTAGATATTACAAAAATGTATTTGTCATATTCTTAATTGACTTTTTTTTGTATACTCATATTTCTTGTTAATCTTTTTTAGTATTTGTATATTTTATTATTTTAATTCAATTTAGTAATTTGTTATGTTATAATAGTTATATTTGCTCCCTTTCTACAACTTAACTCCTCTTACTGTGTAAATGCATGCATCCTTATACACCAAAGCACATTCCCTGTATGTATAAACCTGATGCTGTTCATATTGGGTCCGTGGAATAACAACCACATGTAGATCCCCCCAAGAAAGAGACAAGTCCATCCTGTTTGAATCCTCCGCTGCGCGTTTTGACCATACTCTGTTAGAATAAAGGTTGTGACAGACCTCAGATGTGGACACTGCCCACTCCTCGCACCAGCCTCACAGCCGGCGGGAGTTTGCGTGCGCAGTTTTCTCCCTCTCATGCGTCGCAAGCGCACAGAGGGCGCACGGTGTCAGTTAGCTCGCGCCTATCGTAGCGGTCGGTCGCTGCTTCATGGTTGCGTCTCGCAGCAGGAATTTTGGGAGTGGAAATTCCGCTGTTATACTTTCACGACTCGCTTCGTATTCTGACATTTCTGCTGTGAACACAGAGAGAGAAAGAGGCGGAGAGAGAAATACGGAGTGGAATCTGGAGAGCTTATCCTCCGATGTTCCTTATGCTTGCTTTTCACTGAAAACCGGTTAACTACTGATTGCTCCTTCTTTCATTTTCCACTTGGAAGTATCGATCCTGTTTTCCAAAGGTTTGATGAAGAATCGCAGGCTGCCACTTCTGGATTTTCCCCTGTTTTGATTTTTAATCTTCCCTGCTTTTTGGATTATATTTTGTATGTAGATGGCAAGTTGTCCCCTGACAGACACGGGGATTTGGTGCTGAAGCTCGCAGGATGCTGGGGAGCCTACAACAACCACATCTCTTACTTTGAGACAATCTGCGCGTATTTGTGTCGCTTTTGGACGTAAACCCCCTCTGGACGTTTCCCCCCCTCCCGTTTGTCTTTATTTTTCTTTGACATCATGTCTGTTTTGTACAATCGAAGGATGCGTAGTGGATTGCTATTGTTCATTTTCACCCAAGTCATCCTGGTTGCTTCGTTGACTCAGACTGGTAGGTGTTGACTGCTTGTATGAATGCATGTGGCTTGACAACAGGCTGATTCATTTTTGCATCATTTTGCACCATTGTTGCCTCTCACCTGTTAATGCCTGGGCTTCTCCCTGTGAGAGCACGTCTGCAGGGGATCAACTTAGTCACATAAATACTGTGTTTAGCCTGCTATAATCACCCTAATAGAGGAACCATTCTTAAGGATATTATAGAAGATACACCGATTGTTAGAATATTAGCGATAAAAAAGACCCTTAAAAGTACCTTACAATCAATGCAAACTGACAATGTACCATCACAGATACACCTTTGTTAAGATTTCCACATTATAGTGGAAATAAAAACAAATTCTTGATGGTTTGTTCGCGCTTCATCCATTCAGAGATGAATTTTGGAGCTTTTGCGCGCGTTGCCACTGAAGCTTGATGCAGGCTCAGGCTGCGAGCAATTTCATAAATCATTCATTGAGAAAATTACATTGTATCATGTTGCCTGTTTGCAGGGGAAGAATAACCCAGACTTCACCTATACAGGCACAGCGTATGGCAAGGATGGCACCTTTTCTAAATGAGTATAATGGGGAGTTTTAACACCTTGTTGAGGCTTGATAGAAATCAGATTGTGTGGAGGTGCAGTATGTCATATGTTTGTAGATTTATGGAGATCCCAAGCTTCCTAAACCCTAAATCTGAGTGCAAATCAGTGCGTTAAATAGTCAATTTCCTTCTCCTAACTTAACTTTCTCCCTTCTCTCTCGCAGATAAATGCGGGGGGACTATTGAGATCCACACCCCGGACTACCTGACCTCCCCCGGATATCCAGGCGCGTACCCGCCCTCCCAGCAGTGCGTGTGGGTGATCTCAGCCCCGGAGCCCGGGCAGAAGATCCTCATCAACTTCAATCCGCATTTTGATCTGGAGGACAGAGACTGCAAGTAAGATTTCACTCCTCACTCTCTCTCTCTCTTCTCTCTTAATCTCCCACCCTTCCCTTTACTCCTCAATCCTGCCTGGATACAGCGTGAAACTCTGCCACCTATTGGTCAAGGATTAAAACATCTGCTCCCAGGGAACAGGGTTTTTGAGATATGGCTCTTGACAGAAGAAATGGGGTTTGATGGGTTTTGTAATCCATACTTAATCAGGAGGCATGGCTTTGTGTCTCTGCTTGGGTTTTTTGGCAGTGCTTTTAGAGGAGAGTAAATCCCAGCCAAACTCTGCGTGCATACGCTTTCTTTGTATTGATGGAGTTCAGTTTGCTCATTGCAGGAATAGAGAAATGGTGTTTACTTTTCATCTAGAGACAGGCGGAGTCTACCTGTTTGTATTTGGAGGAGGAATAGAGTTTGTTTGAAGGAATATAACGTTGAGGATCTAATTTAGTTTTGCAAATTGTTGGAAGTGCTGCCATCAGGTTTTTGTGAGTCTGAGGATTTTGGAAACATAAGCTGAGGTTTTTTGTCTGGAGCAATCATCTTTTCACACATTGTGCTTGTTCATCGACTTTTATATGTGAAGCAGAAGGTTTTTAAATCAATTTCCACAAAAAGAATCGCTAACAATTACCGAATTTTTTTTCTTCTGTTCGTCCAACATAAAGATGATCTGCTTTTCATTGTCTTCTATGATAGTTTACTTCCTATAACATAAGATGTACTTTATTAAGCCTACATTGGGAAATGGTTTAGTTACAGAAGCATGTATACAAGGCATTGCAAATTAAATAAAAATACAAACAAACATATTAATAGATGCATATGAGTATCTATAGAGTGCACACACATACAGAATAAAGTAGAATACACTATGATAGACTAACCTACAATTACAAGAATCTATCAACATATATATATACGTTATAAAGTGTGGCATTTGTTCATTAAAATGGCATTAGTTTTGAGTCTGTTGGTCAAACAAAATAGATTTGATATGAGTTTATACTCTGGAAACTTGTATTTGTGTCTTTTTCCTTCCAGACAATAAATTAATTGGATGTGCAAATTGTTATCAGATTATAATAAAAGTGAATCATATTTTTTCCCCACCACTATCACTCTTGTATATGTCTCTGCACCGGCAAGGCGGCAGGGAGCAGTTTGGTTTTCAAACTTTCTTACGTGACTTTTTATTTTCCACACAGACGTCACAAATCATTCCTGCACATGCTGTTTCCTGGGCATAACTCTACTAAACCTGTAAACAAGCACACACACACACACACACACACACACACACACACACACACA
>CALSBZ010046543.1:269439-282444 GCA_943591055.1 Gobionotothen gibberifrons
CACACACACACACACACACACACACACACACACACACACACACACACGTGCCATCTGCAGCCTTCAAGCTGAGCTCAGAACGACTGGTTCGACTGAACACTAAAACACAGAAATCGCTCATGTTTTACAAAATCACATCATCGTAGCCTACAGCTTTCCTGGGAGTGTGTGTGTGGCCTTGTATTCCTCACATTGTGGGGACATACATCTGGTTGCACACTGACATTGTGGGGACTTACCTCCCTGTTGGAGACAAATTGCTGGTCCTGAACAAGGTAAACCGTTCATTTTAAGGGTACAGATTTTAGGTATTTTAGTACAGGATGGGGTTAGACATGTAGTAGTTATGGTAAAAGGGAATTAATTGTATTCAGCGTAATGTCTTCCTGTGTGGTAAAAAAAAAAGGTGAGGGTGTGTCTACTTCTAAGACGACTGTGGCCGTGAAATAGTGCAATTGTTTTTTAATCAGAAAGTTGTGGGTTCAATCCCAAACAACATTTCTGTAGATCCTTGGGCAAGATAACCCCACGTTGCTCTCGATGGCATGGCCAATGGTGTGTGAGTGTGTGTGATTTGATGGTTTCCTTGGGCAGGTAACACCTTGCATGGCCGCCCCTGCCTCTATGTGGATGAGTGAATAATGACTTGTATATGTAAAGCAGTTCGAGGAGTTGTAAAGCCTTGATAAAGAGCTATATAAATGCAGCCTATTTACTAATCATAGAGGATGAATCTAAGCACAGCATTTTACTGAACAAGGGTATTGTTTTGAATTCAAAATATGGATAAGTTCATTGCTTTTAAACGTTCATATACTAGATGGTGTTGATCCTGTCCTTTAACTTTCAAGATGTCTACCCAGTAGTTTTGGAGCACAAATGGATTGATTTGCACTTCAAAAGTCCCTGTCTGATTGTAAGGGATCCAAAGCAAGAATCCTTGATGATGTGGATGTTCGTTCACATGCTCTTTGATTCATATTAAGCTTGGCAATACCTGGATATGATTAATAAAACTGCTTCGGGATATTAAGATCTTAAGAAAAAGCACATTATTTCTGTCATCGTAACAAGTGTTAAACGCTTCATCATTCACTTCACAAGTGTGAAAACTCTGTGCTGCTTTTTGGTGTAAAAGCTTTTATCAGTTAGCATCTTAAATAACTAATAACAGGAAACAGGAAGTAACAAGATAAAATCAAACTGAAACTGCTATTGACATGTTTTTTGATTGTTTTCTTTTGGTGCAGTTCCTTACACTGAATACATTTTATAACCTAAGACAGAACTTAAGATATTTATTCTACTAACAGTAGCTTCAGGTTTCTACGTCAGACTCTCAGAATCAATAAAAAAGAGATTTTATCTGAAGTCCACCCACATGCAATCTCTGGCAACGTTGCCCTTCCTGTCATCAACAAGTGCAACAAGTTAACACCTTACATCTATTCTAAGTACAAGTGGAAACAACAACAAGTGGAAGTACATGAGGCCTGTAGAGAGGGGAAAGCTGGCATGTGAAAACGACTCAATGCTTACCGCCTGGCAACATGGCTTACGGAGGAATTCAAGTTTTTGGAAGAACCTTTAAAGTCTGGAGAGGAAGTTGGAGAGCAGACAGTGTTTGTACAGACAGGTCCAGATGAAAAGGGAAAGAGACGTGGAGTAAATGAACGACAGAGGGGGAAAGGTGTGACTCTGCAGAAACACTGAGTCATGCCCAACTCAAACTTTGCTTAGCAGGAGGTGAATGTAAAACTTTTTGCCTCCTTACAGTAAATGCTCCTGTGATATCTTCCAGATGTGTGTGAGGAACGCAACACAACACACACCGCGAGCATGTTAACGAGCCGGAGTGTGTGTGAGCGGAGCAGGGTGGGGGTGCTTATAGCTCAGTAGCTCGGGAAGGAATGCAGGACTGTGTGAAAATTCCCCTTCTCCGTCTGGATATGATTTATTTAAAGAGTCGATCTTCCACATCCCCATTTATGTTCAATTTGGTAACAGTGTCCGTGCCAACTGGTCGCTGCTTCGGTCAGTTTGCTTTGCAATAACTGTTCTACTTCTAATAAGCCAATAAAGAAACAGCTTTTATGCTTACTTTTATTATTTCTTGAAGGGTTAGAGGCAAGTAGTAGTTTCTGGTTTCAGACGTGGGGGAAAACTGAAATCTACAGTATTTAACTGCTATTAAGAAGACAATCTCAAAACAAGGTCCACTTACTCACATGTTCTGCAGTTGTTAAGGTTTTTTTTGCATCACACAGTATTCATCAACACATTTCTAGTTGTAATGGAACTGAAGCTTTCTTTGTTGATATTGAACATACACTATATCAATTCATATATTTGATAAAGGATACATATATGTATTCTTTGCCTCTCCTATAATGTTCAAAAAGCTCTTTATTCTTCTCATACTGCCTGGACTACAGCACCTCTTTTCACCCTCTGTCTGAAACCAGAGCCCAGTCTGCTGTGATTGGGTAGCTAGTTTTTGCGTGAGTTGACAGTATATTGGTGCTCTTTGGAGATATTCTAGTGAGGGGATAAAACTAATTGAAACTAAGCTCCAAATATCCCCTCCATCTCCGGTGGAATTTGCACCCTTGGGTTAAGAACATGATTAGATCTTATGTTCAAGGGGACTTTCCTCAGTAAAAACACGCTTGTTTCAAGAAATGCATGAGATAAATTGAATGATTTAATTTTTTTTTGGTGCCCCTTAGTGGTATAAAGTTTCTAAATGCACATGTTTCCCTTGCAGTTGCACCAACACTTCAAGATACAGCAATTATTTCACACATCTCTTGACCTTCTCCTTGCCCTTCCAGCTACCGGTTACTTATTAAGTTTGACATTTCCTCCACTTGCGCTCTCCGCTCTGTGCGTCACACAGTTAATAGCAGAAATGTTAAAATAAACATCTGCTGTCGGGGGGCCCCCACATTGTTTTTGCCCTTGAGCAAGGCATTTGCTACGGACAGCTGCATTTTGGAGGACACAGTGAAGCTGGTGTGGTTAATGAGGGGATGGAGCCTGAGAGGCTTTCCTTAACTAGAGTGTGAGGAGACAGAGCCACTTCATTAAACGTCTCTGTAAACACTGCCTGCCTGAGGAGTGGCTGGAGTGACTGAGTGAGTGAGTGTAGCCATCTGCATGTACGCACACGCACACGCACACACACACACACACACACACACACACACACACACACACACACACACACACACACACACACTCCCTCCTCCTCTCTCTCTCCCTATGGCTTTGATTTTATGAGCCTGTGTAAGACAAGGCGGGGAGGGAGGGTTTTGACGCTATGAATAAAAATGCCATCACCTACACATCACTAAGTCTTTACAAGTGAGCATTTAAGTCAATTTCTCACGGGGCAATGTAAAGCTTTCTGCGAACACACGGAGAAGAGAAGTGTGAGATGAAGATAGGAAAAACTGATTTTTACACCTACAGCTCAAATATCTAGATTTACACATCAGAACGTTGTTGATGCCCTGAGCTGTCAGCGCTGTGTAAACACTGCACGTCCACATGGGGGAATGTAACCAGCGTTTTTCAATTGTTCATGTTTTGTTTCTGTTGTTTGGATAATATAGCTGTGGCAGTTATATTGCAGTTTATACCAGGATGTTTAGACACTCAAAGGGAAGGAGAATGTGATGTTCCTAAATATTTGATTGCTTCGGCTCTGAATTGTTATTGATTGATGCAGTTATAATCATTGTGTGTTTGCAACTTCTCCTGATTGCTTGAGTGAGATCCTGCTGTTTCGATCAGGTTTTTTTTTTTTTAAATCCAGGCCTATCTTGCTGGTTTCTAGAGAAAGTAATTTTGCTTACTATTTTATTTGTAACACCTAGGGATGTCTTTGTGGTCTTCTTGAGTCAAAAACGGTCAACAATCATCCATTACCAATATAAGTTGTTTCCACTATCACTATAATGCTCCAGATGGAACAACATAGGCCAGACGGAACAACATAGGCCAGACGGTGCCAATCACACATTGTGAACAATTTTTTTATAAGGTTTCACTAACACTTATGTTATGTTAAAGGTCCCACGTCATGGCCATTTCTACTGACAGGTTTCCGGGTCGGCGATACAGCGAGACACAGCGAAACTCGTCCTGAGCACACAAACACTCACAGCCGAAGTAAAAACAATAAGTGTGGCTTGATATTGAGGAAGAAAAAGGTTTATAACGCTGTGAGAATGGGTCTGCGGAGAACATTTCTCCGCCATCCCAACTCGTCTATTACCAGCGTTCAGGGAGCTCTATGCAAGTCAATGGGACTCCCTGTTAGTTAGCCAAGGGATCCTGGTGTGTGAGGTGCTCCGCGGATTGGTCCATTTGGGCCAATCCAGTCATTTGTTGTTGATCTGGGTGTTCACACGTCACAGAACCCAGGAAGCAAACAATGGAAAAAGAGAAATGTCCAACGAGGCGTTCTGCGGCAGCATAGATATTTTCTGTGTTAGAGTTTTACTCGCTACAGGGTGTACTTTGAGGGTTTGTGACTCTGCAGACCGGTTACATGCAGAAAAACCTTCATAACACACAAGGGGACGGGTGATAACTGGAAAAGCATGACATGGGACCTTTAAGATGCCAAAACTATGTGGTTAAATTAAAGAAAAATATCATGGTTTTGGTTCAAATAAGTAGGTGTAGCAGGCTCCTTCTAACCCACATCTATGAGGATGATAATGGCCATTTAATGGGCTGTTTGAATCATATGAAGCAGGTGAATAACTAATGTGTTACGCATGGCACGCATTTAATCAGGTTGATATTGAAAGTCTGTTTTTCAAGGGAGACAAAACATCTAAATCTAACGAATTCTTCCTGACAAAATTGTGTTGTGACACTTTTCTACATCTGCTCAAGAAGAACAAATTAAGAATCATCAATTGACGAAATGCAAATAGTCAGACAGATATTTGTTCTCGTGATTTCCTGTCTGCTGTCAACCTGTTATCCATGTGTCCATCATTTACAAAGGTAGACACCAGTACATCAAGATGTCTTTGACAGATTCCAGGGAGAAAAACACATTTCCCACATCAAACTCATGAAGAGGCTCTTTGAAAGACTGGCACCTAACAAGCTTTTCTGTCTGCTCGCTAATGCTGTGAGACGTGAGGAAAATGTTCAGTCAACAGCTGAATTCCTGCAGTCTGAGACACGCTAAGAACGTTTCTCACCGTGTCAGAACATTACAGGTGTTTTCTTCTTCTCTTGTTCAGCTGTAGGAAAAGTGTTTAACTCGGCACGGTTATTTGCCTGGCTCTTTTTTTGGGTCTGTTTTTTTGGAGGGAAGGGTCTCATTAGACATGCATTCCTCACATTCCTACCTGAGAGCTTTTACTGCTGATCAGCAAGACGCCGCGCTGGAGGAATATGGTGATACTCTACCCTGCTAACTTAGAAAAAAACCTTCTGTTTTCTTGTAAGAGAGGTTAAAGGTCAGTTTAAACACAGAGACCCCAAAGCTGGTATGGATTTTCTGTCTTGTGCATGGACACCAGAAGCTAATATGGGCACTCAGTTCAGGTTCTGCGTTATTTTACTTTACCCTCTTCAGTTTTCGATACCTACGAGGCAAAGTTGTTTCCACAGCTGGCTGCGAGAGGAAGAAGCTTGTTATATCACACTAGGAAAATAGTCTTAAAGTGATTCTGAGGCAGTATGGCAAGAATAAAAGATGATTGTGTGTTCAAAATGAGGGTTAGAAAATGTGTTATATGCCGACTCAACACCGAAAACCAGCCATTTAAAGACTTTAATGTTATGCTGATTTTGTGGGAGAGTAACTACACAGGGATTTTAGTGTTTACAGATCATTTACATGCACAACAAACTATGTAACACAGCATGATAGGGCCCCTTTAAGATAGTTTTATATGTGACGATGTTGGATGTTCCACATTCAGTAAAATGTTCTACTCTGAGGGTCAATCTTTGTCTCACTCAGGTGTGATGGTCAGCACAGATTATCTGTTCAATCTTCAGTGTGATCTGGTCCTTCCGAGTGATGTCAAACATGTCTCATATGTGTGACCTGGTACGCAAAGTCCTGAACAAACTCTGGAGTGTGAAGCGTAAACAGAAAAGCAACAATTATACAAATAAGTCGTCGAATGGAGAGAGCTAGACAACAGTGAGAATGGTAAATGGACTGTACTTATATAGCGCTTTATCCAGTCTTTAAGACCCCTCAAAGCGCTTTACA
This sequence comes from Gobionotothen gibberifrons, assembly GCA_943591055.1. Classification (NCBI taxonomy): domain Eukaryota; kingdom Metazoa; phylum Chordata; class Actinopteri; order Perciformes; family Nototheniidae; genus Gobionotothen; species Gobionotothen gibberifrons. The sequence goes on from CALSBZ010046543.1 coordinate 275,696, forward strand.
TACTACATGTCGTTCACCCATGCATACAGACCAGTGTACCTAACTCTAGGAACTAACATTCACACACCGTTGGCCATGCCATCGGGAGCAACTCAGGGCTAAGTATCTTGCCCAAGGATACATCGACATTGTAATGGCATCCAAGTTTTCCTCTTGCCACTATAGAGCGGGGTTGACGACACGCAATCCAAAATAATAAGCAGCCGAAGGTTTTCAGTAAAAAAAATGTAATTTATTAACCAAAAAAGTATTTACTTAAATAGTCTGAAAATAACACATTTAAAACAATATTTCGGCGTGGCTTTCCTATACAAACTATACTGCAATTTGCAGTTCAATTTGCAACACTAATCTGTCTTCAATTTGCGGTCTCATCAGGTCTCCGTGCACACCGGCTGTCCTCAATTACCTCACTTAAATATCGGAAGGTACACGGAAACAGATCATATTTACAATATAGAATAAACAATCACTTAATCAAAACATATTCACCACGGCAACACAAATCATTCTCCATCATTAAATCAGTTATCAAATTATAATTCGAAATAATAACCCTGACTTCATTGTGGCTCTAACAGACATGTTGACTGCATGGGCTGGGATCGAACCCACGACCTTCTGGTTGAAAGACGACCGCACTCCCTCGCAGTCGCCTTAGTTGAGAACTAAGCAAACAATGAGATGCACCTTCAAATGTGTCAGTCACCGTTTTACAAGTTGTTTTTAGTTATATTCATCATATTTTCCTTTTAGCGCAAACTAGAGGCCAAGATTCCACATGTTTTGCGAGACAAATCTGAGGGTTGTTACAAAGATATGAAAGACCAAATGTATGAATTGATTCATACATACATAATCTCAAGGTCCATTGTGTTGCTTATCTATAGTTCAACTGTGTTTTCACGGCTAAGAATAAAGATTGAATCTCATCAAATGTTGAAACATCAAAGGAACATCGCTCTTTGGTTGACAGCTCATAGATATACTGTATGTAACCTGTGCACAAGTAGGTGTTGCAAGTTAAAACGTTTGGAAACCATAGATTAATATGAAGTCTTAAGAGACGATCTGCAACTCAGCTGTTTGCTAAGGCCCGGTCATGTTTCTAGGAACAGTCTGGCCGCTGTATAACCTCCAGTTAGTCATGGATTTTCCTTAAATCTCAGCATGTGAGTCCTTGACAGTCTTTGATTCAATCAGTTGAGCAGCAGAGAGCTGGAGATGTTTACCAAGAAACACACATACAATACTTATGAAGACATAAACACACACTCTCAAGTCAGTTGCACACTTAGAAATGCACTCAGACGTATGTGAACACAAACTCATCAAGTATGCATGCACATAAGTGGCAAACACCATGCACTTTGATACAGAATAGTGAGCACACACACTTGAGATGTGGGATCCTCACAGCCTCTCTGCGCTCAATACTGCCATCTTCATATTTCTGTTAACGCTGACTCGTTATCTCTCTCTAACTCTCATTTTCTCACTCCTGGAAAGAGCAGCGTCTTTCAGATATCTGTGGTTCTTTTCTTATTTCCCCACTTATTGTTGAGACAGAGCTTTGTTATTGGAGCAACAGGTCAATACTTCATTCAAGACTCAAAGATTCAAAGGCGCTATTGTCATATTTACAATAGCTACAGCATAGCTTTAACACACAATGACCTCAAGACATAATGAGACATAGTGCAAGAGAAGGGTCACAATGTGCAGGTAAATGCAGAAATAAGTCAACAATATTGATGTAAAATAGCATAGATTAACAGAATGTAAAATCAAATACTGCACAAGGGGAATAACATGATGCTTATAAGATGAAAGCCAGTGGATTCATTGAGAAATATGCGCTCATTTGTGTAGAAAAATATGTATTTTCTCTGAATGTGCATGCGTTTTGAAGACAAACACAGTTACACTCGCCTATTTCTTACACTCTGATCTTGATGTTTGAGATTAAATGGACTTTACACCACGCTACCCTACATCTGTGACTATAAATATTGATCTTTTTACCAAGCAGAGGAAGCTAGATGAGCTGATGTTGCCGTTCTCCCATCATACATTAAATAATTCACCATACAGCTGCTGCATCTGACCATCTCTGTTCACCGATTTTACTGCTGCGTCATGAGAGATGTCCAGTCAACAGTGATGATACAAAAATGACTGGTTTTGTAATTATCATCATTACTATTGATGAACCTACAAAGTGCAGCTGCTGTATTTAAACAATTTGCTTCAATGTGAAATGCTCAGATTTGCTCAGCTCTCATTATTTCGGGTGCATCGACTATCCGAGCGAGAAGACAAAACATTGCAACGCCTCAAATTAGTCCAAAACATGTCGAGAAAAACACATCTGATAACTTTAGTTGTGGATTCACAGTTTGGGTGTGTCTTTTTTAAGCTTCACTAGCAGTTTTTTACAAATTGTGTGAAGGTAACGTTCAAGAATAAATACAAGTAGTTGTGGTAAAATCTCTCTCTCTGCAAGTATACCGTTTTTAATTAGCTTTTTTAAAACAAGATAAAACTTACAAGTCAAAGTGCTTCCATAAAGTTCAGGGATTAAAGTGTTAGATTAGTTGTATCTTAAACTTCCCACAATGCATCTTGATAGTATCTTTTAATAGGCTCTCCATGCCTCCAGTTTGTAGCACCGACTTTCCTGTTAAACATTTGCAGTAAATCGACTTTCTGGTGTAAAGTCAGTGGAATGTCTCTGTATAAATTGCACAGATTTTGAGCGGATAAATTAGACACACTAATTACTCATGCATGTGCTTCACAGCTGGGTGCATTCAAGCAAACACACACGGAACAAACACTGGGGCCAAATGATCCACTGGGGCTCACTAATGTTTGCAAAAAAAAGATAATTATGAGGTGAATGAAATAAAATCTGAGGTCCCAGGCTCCTCCAACAGTGCAACACAATAAGACGGATAAAACAGTGCAAGGAGTCTATATACAAGTAATTGGAATATGATATATTAGATAAATAGTTGCAAACAGATGAATGTTATGGATGTTCTTTCAAAAGTTCAGGTGTTGAACAATTGTGTGGCCTGTGTCTATGTTTTATTGCATCACTCTTATATCTCCTATTCTCTCCTTCAGGTATGACTTTGTGGAGGTCTACAACGGCGGGGACGAGCTTTCCCCCATGTTGGGAAAGTTTTGCGGGAAGATCGCTCCGTCTCCGATCATCTCCAGCGGCAGCCAGCTGCTCATCAAGTTCGTCTCCGACTACGAGACGCACGGAGCGGGATTCTCCGTTCGCTACGAGGTCTTCAAGACAGGTAGGGCTTCATAACGTAAACTGCTGATATTGCCTCGCTGCAGCTGCACTTGCTCTGCAGTTTTTTGAACACTCCGCTAGATGTGATGAATCGCCTCATGGAAAGCAGCCAATTTAAATTCAATTGTAGTTTAGCCAGGGCTCCACAGGTTCATTCTGCAGCGCTCGGATCGATGGCATGCATCACCATGCGACGTGCTGATGGAAAAATAATCAGCACTTTTTACATATTTCAGAAGGCAGGCGTGCGGCTAAAGAGCAGCAGGGGATGATAACTAACACAACAGACACTTTTGTTGGTATTTAACAATCAGGGACTACAGATGAAAAATAGCCTCTTGGCTGTCCCTGTTAAATAAATGAGTAAATAAAATGTTTTCTTATCAATCCAGTGTCATATCTAATAATAATAATAATAGTAATAATACAAATATTAGACACCCAAGGACACTTTTTAATCCATAGAACAAATACTCATGAGGTAAAACATGAGTATTTGAGTATCTGTAAACAGACATTGTTTAAAAAAACGAAAATACAAAAAGCTGGGTTTTTTGAAAAGTTTTGGCACCATAAAAGTTCACTTATCACTAAAAAAGTTGTCTGACATGGCAAGAAAAGCTATTATAGATGCTGTCAACAAACCCCACAGGTTAGTCACACTTATTTTGTAAAGAGCCAAGGCAAATTATATGAAAATGTAAAATTATTCATGCTTATGTGAAAAACATATTGTGGTTTTAACCAAGTAATATGACAAAAAAAAGCATGGTATGAATTGTCATCAAACAGTCTATGAACATCCTACTTATCCTCTATGTATATTGCACACAACAAAGCATCTATTTCCTCGTGTTTATTTATCAAAAGAGCATCTTAAAATAGCCTTTGTGGGAATATAGTGTTCTCTGAGGTTGTCCAAACAGCCTGAGCTCTGGTACACTGACCTCTAATCCTGCAATCAGATAAACTCAAAGACCCAGAATGCCGCGGGAGGAACATTGAGTCCCAGCGGAGGGCAGGATGTGAGCAGGATAGACGGACATAAACATGGGAAGGAACCTTGCTCCCGTGTCCTACATTTTGTATTTGCTCTTCTCTCTCGGGTCCACTTGATTATCTGCCAAACAGGCACCCCCCTGGGGCCACTTCAGTTCCCACCAATGGGGACCGGAGATAAATCAGATAAAAAGGGGACATGCGATTACGTGAGACTCCTCTCCTTTTTATTGTTTGCACCCTTGAGAGCAATAACTATTCTCAGAATCACTGGATCCAGGAATAACTCTCCCCACATGGACTTGTGTTGAAAGATGAAAAATTGATACCCGAGTGCTTTTGTTGTATTTTTAAATGCGGAGTAAGGCGGTAATATCTATGAACCTTACTCACACGAGAGCTGCTCATAAGACTACAAAGAATGGCTTTTCTTCTACAAACACAACTTTCAAATGTAATTTCAGGGTGAAAAGTGGAGCTGTGAGTGACAAGATGTTATTAGAAAGTGAGTGTAATACATCTTTGAAAGTAGGTCGCAGCCTGACCATTTTCCCGGTGGGATTTTGAAAGATATAGCTTCCTGTGATGATAGAGGTTTGATATCTGATATAATGATCACATTGGGTTCATTCGTCGTATAGAGGGGGTCACAATGCCATTTACTTTAATATCTTTTTTTACAGGGTGTCCGCGGGGTCTTAAAAAGTGTTAAAAGTTGATAAATCAATTTAACGAAAATGAAGGCTATTAAAAAGTATTAAACGGCATTTTCCAAGGTATTACATTTTGTAGCTTGTTTTCAATAAGTATATAAATGGTCCAAAGAGGTTGTATTCTACAGTCTGCCTGAATGTAATCATTGCGTAGGTGTGTAGTGTGATTCTGTGTAGTTTATTTATGGCATCCCGTTGGGTTTGACGTCATCTGAACAGGACATCGCACGCTCACTGCTTGATAGCGCGCGAAGCTCCGTTTACGCCGGTTGTTAAACAACATCGTTATGGGGAAATGCAAGTTTGCGTCCAAATGGTTGGAAGATAAGGAGGAAGGACAATCAATACTGTATATAGTCAATGTGAGGTAAAGGGTGTCGCCAAGGTAACCGGTTAGAACTCAAAGTGGAGATGAGGTCTTCAAATGTATGGAAAGGGTCTTAAAAAAGGTCTTAAAAGGTCTTACATCTGACTTCAGGATTCCTGCATATACCCTGATATATGAAATAGACAGCTATGATAGTGGTAATAGTTTGTTAGAAAGGGGATGAATCATCAATTTTGATATGTCAAAGTGTCAGTTCTTTAATTTCCTCTAGTGGTATATCAAGAAAATCAAGAATATATCAAAAAATGTGGAAAAAGAGAACCAAGAGTTTCATTTCAGTAATTCATACCTGCTCTAAATCTATAAATGCTCTGGCTTTCTTGTATTTAAGAAGAAGTGAGGGATGGACTATAGCGTTGAGTGATTAAAGATTGACACCTGGTTTTAGCAGGATGTCCCATAATGCAATAGTGGCGATTCTCTCTGTCTTAATCAGTTTTCTGCGTTGTTTGAAAGTCCGTTTTTAGTCTTGCCTCAGTGCATACTAAGAAATAGTACCAGTACCTGTTACTATCCCGTAGTGGAAAATGAAAACAAGGCGAGCCAAGTCAAGCATATGGAAATGCACCATTGGTTTGGAAAAATATAATCATGGCTTCAATTTTGTTTTTATAAATACTTGATATTTAAGATGGGAACAAAGTGGGGGAATTGAGACTGAAATTGAGTTTTGTCCTCCTTTTAACAATTGGCTTAACTCAACTTGATTTGCCTTAAGAAGAAAAGGACTTGGGACTTCCTTGACACTTGGTGTGTGTGTGTGTGTGTGTGTGTGTGTGTGTGTGTGTGTGTGTGTGTACGCTGCTTCTGTCCCTTCTCGTGTTTATCAGAGAAACAGGCCGGCTGTCTTCCTGTTGTTGTTGAGCACGTCCTGCTGCTGTCTGCTCTTCCCCGACTACTGTTGCTAAGAACTCCTGTGTGTGTGTGTGTTTGTTTTGTGCTGTGTCTTTTTTCAGGTTTATTGGCTGCCTGTCTTGTGTTGCTACGTCTCTGTGTGTGTGTTTGTGTGAATGTGCGTAATCATGTCTTTAGTTTATCATCGTCTGCTATTTCCCTTTACTCTGTCTCTCTGTTTTGAAAATGATTCGTCTACATCTGGCTTAATTTGTTCTTGTGTGTGTGTCCATGCATGTGTTTGTGCATGTGTGTAATCATGTGTGTGTAGCAGACAGGTGCGTGGGACCCCAGGCTCATTTAGCTAATGGTCTGTTTGTCCTTGGAGGCAACAGGGTGACCCGCAGATGAGATGGATGCTCTGGCATAGAAGAGGGGTTTCGAAACTAGGACAAGTGTGTGTGTGTGTGTGTGTGTGTGTGTGTGTGTGTGTGTGTGTGTG